>JMSH01000134.1:0-50009 GCA_000712465.1 Huntiella moniliformis | reverse complement strand
CCTGTTGAGCACGAAGCCCGGGAAGTGTCATGCCAGGGAACGCAGAAGCATCGGATTGTCTCCTATCGGGAGTCGTAGTTGACGGTCTCCGAGTAGTTTGTTGTCTGGGGAACGCAGACTGGCGGAGCGGCATGGCATCAACGACCATATTGGTCTGTTGGAAAAACGTATGTGGTTGGCTCTGGGTACGCGAGGACATGGTGGGACGACGACCACTGTAGCCGGTTTGTGGACGGTAGGGCATGGTGTTTGCGTGGATGAAGGATGAGCTGAGGGGGCTGCGTAGATCGGGATCTTCGTGGCGGGAGCTGATGAAGTTTAGGGCTTTTTGGGCTTTATCGGATATGGTGGTGTCGTGACGTTGTAACTTGTGGTTTAACGAGCCACTTGATCGGGAATAAAAACCGTTTGATTGAGGACCGACTTTATCGTCCTGTAACGAAACAGTCGACATATGTCCAACAATATCCTCATCATCCTCACTATCAACCGCCGACTCAGAAATCGTCTGACTTGAAAGATCCTCAGGTCCCCGGGTCTTCGCAAGACGCTCTTTCCGCTTAATTTCAGCGTCTCGCATCAAAGCCTCAAATTTAGCGAGCGAGCTCAGCTTCTCTTCACCGTGGTGTACAATACGTTCAGATCCCGGCACCATGCGCATATTAAATGCTCTATCCAAGATAGTCTCACCCGGTACTGGCGGTGAGCTCATATCCATGGGTGCTTGACGCTGGTCGATACTCTCACGTCGACGGACAGGCGAACTAACTAAGGAGGCGCGCCCCTTGGCAGTCCACACGTCATTTGGGTCGGTCTTGTATTCGTCCAAGGTAGTCGTTGTAGCTGGTGATGGGAAGTCGACGCTAACAGGGCTGAAGGGATGAGTGGAGCTGTAATTGGGGATGATGCTGGAAGGAGTTGAGAGGTCACTAGCTTTAGAGCGTAGACTAGGCGAGTCAGAGCTATATGTAACGGCACGTTCCCGGCTGGACTGGGTACCGACGGAACCCTTGTGCTGGGCTCGGGGGTTACTAGTGTTGGTACTTCCGCTTGGCGGACGGGTGATTTCGGTGCGGGAGTTGAAGGGATTCACAAAAGTGGGTGAAGCTGGAGACTCTGGACTCATAGGACTCATGGGACTCATAAGACCAGGTGTGGGAGGAACTGCTGTCGGAGACGCCACTGGGATTTTGCGCGACAAAATGAATCGACACCATTCGTGCAACAAAGGCTGCTTATCATCGGGAGCTGTGCGGAACCATAGCTCCGTTGATGACGCAGTATCCTTACCAGACATGAGACCCGCAGCTCGAGATGACCGACGTTTACGTTCTTTGTCGGCCAAGGTAACCACCAAAGTCGGTAAAACCGGACCTTGTTTTCTGTGTTGAATCATCTGAACATTGCACGAGATGATTTGCGATAAAGGACATTGCAAGATAGCTTCGGAATCACCCTGTGATACGAGAAGGAATTGGTTAGCTTCGAGTCAGTAGATACCTTGACATATGACTAACCTTGTGCTTGAAAACGCTCAAATACATATCATCGCTAACAATCCTCAAAGAATCTTTTTGTTTCTGGTTTGCGCTTGGAGCAGGAGTCGCCAATGCATCTCGCTTTCCACAAACGACGTGACGAGCCTGTGATGGGGAGTGACCCGAATAGTTAGTTTATTTGTGACAACCAAAAAAAGGGAGCTAGTTCTGGCTCCGAGTTTAATATAGCGTACCTTCCAAGCGGCTCTCCCGAGAATCTGGGTTCGATCCGGAGGGACCATTAAAGCACTCTCTATGCGATCCATACTGGCGGTATAATCCAGAGTGGAGATATATGGTGATGTCGGTGTCATTGTAGAAGGATTTGTTGTCAAAAACTGGTAGCTGCCAAGTTTCAACAACGACCGAAGGAAATAGCCAAGAAAAAAAAAGGCCGACGGAAAGAAGAGAAAAAAGATTAAAGAAAAAAAAAAAGAACGTGGAGCTTATTTTCAGGCACCGCGATCCATATTCAGCAGTCTTGTCGGGCTCTCAAAGTTCGGTATATCTGTCAGGCAAAAGCACGCGACTAACTAGATATAGCGTGTAGAAGAAAGAAGGGGAAAAGAAGGAAAAAAAAAACCCCGATAATGATATATGTCGACCGAAGAAGTTGCGAATGGTGGTATTGTATGTACGGTAGTTACTGGTTATGAAGACGAAGATGCGTATAATGATGACGTTGCTTCTAGGGTTGTAACAGGGAGAAGCAGAGACTTTCAAAGTTCCAGTGGCCGAATAGAATACTACCAAAAGGGAGGCAAAGAAAAGGGATGTAGATTGTGATTGTTGGTTGTCGGATCCGAAAGTTGGTGAAGGCGGTGCGGTGCGGTGGGAAGTGGCGTTGATAGAGGCGGGACTTGTTTGTATGAAAGACAAGAAGAAATGGTCAAGATGGCGACATGAGAAGAGGCAAAAATAAGCGTGACTGATGTAAATGGCGATTTTCAAGGCAAGTAGTAACTAGCTGGCGAATTACAAAAGATTACAACAGGGAGGAACGAATCGAACAGGGCGACAAGATAACAGACACACACACAAACAAAAAGAAGAAATAACTAGGACAAGAGACGATACGATGCAAAAGAACAAGAACAAGAAGAACAAAGTAGAAGGAAGCGAGCGTCAAGAAGGAAACGAGAAGAGACAAGATTGAAAGGGAAGGGGGTGTCCGTATGTGGTTGCCGCAACACGATACTATATAAAGAAGCAAGATCTGAACGGACAAGACAGGACAGACACAAGACAAGACAAGACACAGAAATGACGGACGGCGACGACGACGGGATAGAAAAAGGTAAAGAAGAAGAAGCGGCAGACAAAGTGATAAAATGGCGATGACGGTAATATGAATTACAAGAAAAAAGGGCTCGGTCTTGAGGAATTGGGTAGGTATGTATATAATAAAATGTATGAATTTAGCTCTTTTGGAAGTAACAGCTTGTTGGGGTCATGGGCCCAGGCATATTGAGAGATGATGAGCAAGCTTAATCAATCTATTTTACATGACGGTGTCTTTTTTTTTTGCAACTTCCGGGGGGAGGGAGGAGGGTCCTTCTTTTTTTTACTTGCTTGCTGCTTGCTGTTTCGGGGCCAAATTGTCTGTAACCTGTGTCACTCCGGTGTCTCTACTCTTACATTCACCGAACACAAAGAAGGAGAGTGGTGAGAGTAAGAGCGAAAGATGGAAAGAGATCTGCCAGCTTACGATGATGATGGGTGCGGTATAAAAAAAGGAAACACAATGTTCTGTGGTTATCCGGAGGTAGTTTCTACTTTGGGTCCCTTAACCACCACTGGCGTGGTGTCGTCGGGATGAAGCGAGGGATCGGTGATTTATTTTGAACTGGGTATGTATGTATGTACGGACAGACGTAGTCTTTGTTATATGCAGTGTTGGAGAGTTGATATATTGTGTAGACAATAGGGTGTTTATACGAAGAAGAAGAAGAACAAAAAAAGACGTTACAAATAACGTCCCCAAAAAGACGACTTTCTTCAAAGGACAAACGATGCTGTGTACGTGAAGAATAAAGCAAGAGGCTGCGTACGTGGGTTGCCAGGTTCTCTGAAATTGATTTGATTCATGCATCTGCCGGGCATGTTGCACTACCCAAATAGGAAACAATGCTCAAAAAAAGGAAAGAAGAGAGAAGAGTAAAAAAATTCAAAAATTGTAGGTGAAGGGGGGGGGAAGGTAGACCAGACTGGACCAGACCGAGACAAACTGAACTCTTCTCTCGATACAGGGAACAACGAATAACGTCGTGGAAGGAACGGGCGGGCGTACAGGCTTGTGTTGTATATAGGACTGGGGCAAGAAGAGGGAATTGCTTTTTTTCTACGGGCGAGATGGAAACGATATGAGCTGGTGTAGGCTGGTTGAGTTTACAAGTAAGTACATACGTATATATCGTATTATAACTTTAGTGGCGATATGACGATACGCACAGCCGTGGAGCTGGTAAGCTTGGAGGAAAAAGTGGACAAGAATGAGAAGAAAGAAGCCATGAGCTTTGCCGGGAGGTTTTGTATTAAGCCACCAATGGAAGAGCCGTTCGTATGTATGTATGTATATTGTAGTGAAAAGAAGATACAAGACAGACAACGCTGTTGCCGTTTTTACGTGGTCAAGGCATTGGACTTAGTAGAACGCCGTTATAGACCAGCTTCCCGACACCCAGGCCATCGTCTCTCAGACGTAGACCGGGAAGATTCATAATAGATTCATAATACATGACGGGTAGCAAAGACTAAGTAATGTCCTTTGACTACATAGATAGATGGATAAATAGAAGTGGATGGACAACCCTCCCTCGGGCGGTCGCTATAATCTGTGACCCCACTGTAACATTAGAACGCCCGCTTCTTCACACCCACAGGTATGTACGGACAGAGAGAAAAGTATGCTTTTTCTGGTTCTAACTGTGGAGGGGCAAGGTTGAAATTAGAAAGTTGAGTGTCTGTGAGTTCCTGGACGAGGGAAATAAATAAGAAAACTGAAAAAAAAACCGAAGTGAACAAAAGATGTAGAGGTTACAGTCGCCAATGAATGCCTGTCTGCATGGTGGATCTATTCGCTCACAAATGCAAACACCAGACGGACCAAAACAAGGCTGTTGATGACGAAAGGAGGACAAGGTTACTTGAGATATCTTGGTTGGTTTCTAGATCAAACTGTTTGATATGTATGTATATACAAGGGGAGTTACATATGTAGTGAACACAGTCCCATGGTTTTACATCATCCAGGCCAGACCGAGTCATCATCAAAGTGGTCGTTGTCGTGGTTGTCGTCGTGTCTAGACATATATGTACACATGTACATATGTGTGTGCACGGAAGAAGCAGTTTTCTCTTCTGTCAGGGCCAGGGCCTGTGCTTGTCACGATCTTGACGACCTGCCTTTTCTCAACAAGGCCCTAATGACTCGGGCGAAACCCACCCGTCGGTGTGAAATATCTCTTCTCAAGCAACCAAGGTGACAAACCCAACTTAGCCCAGACTAGCTAAGTCGTTCAATGTATATATGCTTCCTTCTTCAGGCTCCATTCCTTCCTTTTGTCCCTGAAACAGCAAGGCCAAGCCGCCAAATCGACAGCTATGTCTATATTTCCCCAGTGTGTCCGCCCCGTTCCATCGGTTGCCTTACTAAAAACATTTACTATAACCCAATCACAACCTAAGTAAAAGGGGCGCAAACATTCATTCACACCAACTAAAAGTTAATGTTAGGGGAGTACAAACCAAACATGATATTATGAGCATCTGGACCGTGATGCTCATCAAAGAAGAAAAGAAGAAAAAAACAAGGAAGAGACTCCACACTAAATCGGTAGTTGCATATGTAAAAGCAGTGTTACGGGGTGACCCAGGAAAGGGGACATGTGTTTGTTAGGGTTAACCGTATAGAGATCCCTGGGACCTTTTTTAATGAAGGGGGTGGACTTTGCTTGGCCTTTTTGTTTTGAGACCCACGATATGTGCACGATAAATGTGTGTGTATAGACTTTGATGTGACAGCCATCATCACAGGTCAAGGCCCAAGGCTGATGATGATGTGTGTCCCACCAAAGTGTAGGTAGACAATGCATTAGAATCCCATAGTTGAATAGGGCACTAGCAAACCCCAGGAGATTCTCAATTGCTTCTGTAGAGCTTCCAATCACACATTAGCCTCCTTCCAATCTCAATCTCCTGCATTTGGCCCCTTCACGTGCATATTCAGGGCCCACACGTTGACACCAAACCACTGAATCCCTTGGTAACGGATTTTTTTTCTCTATTTCTTTTGTTTTATGGTGGGTGTATGTAGCACGATAATTGCCACCGACGGTTTTTCGCCACATGCAACGTCGAGTGAAATCCTACAAACTTGATATGTACGTAGGACCCTTCCTTTTTGTATGTGTAATTGGAAGTGTTTGTTCTGGGTATGAAACCAAGCAGGTTCTTGGATTTCTAGACAAACAGTCCACACATGGAGCATGTACATACGCAATGCATGTGTGTACATGGAATTCTCCACATGTTTTTTTTTATTTCTTTCTTGGTTTCTTCGGACCCGAAGGATATGAAAAAGGATGGAAAATTGGGTGGATTTCGGCGGTGGTTTCCTCTTCTAAATGATATGTTTTCAGCTGGGTTGTACTTAAATCTGAAGCGAGTAAGCATTCCCTGGCGAGGATGAAGAAAAGCAGATGATTTGGAAATTTGTTGTTTTGATTTATAGATGTATAGTTGAAGAACAAGAACAAAGAGATCACAAATGTGTTGATATACAAATTTAGACAATGAATCATCAAGAACAGAACAATAGACCATCTCATGTCTCGATAAGGGATGGCGTCAAAGAGGGAACATACTAACTATCGATTCACTAAGTTACAACCAGAAAGACAATCATCACGTATACAAAAATCTTCTTCTCTCACTTCTCGGGCAAATCGTTTACAAATTCCTTGATTGGGAAATATACTAGGACAAAACAAAAGGCTGGGGTTATGGTTGTAGGACACCCGGAACATGAAGGTTCCGTTCAACGGAAGGGCCTCCTCTCTCGGGTTCTAACCGATAATCTCTCAAGTTTGCTCATTTGTCCAGATGTAGGTATTTTTTTCTCGGTGAAAGGAGGGGCGGGCGGAAGACAAAGAGGGGTGACTACGTACGGAGAATTATATAGGAGTGTTTCGTGAAATATCATGGAGACGACGACGACGAAGACGAATACAGGTTACTCTTTTTTGGTCTTTAAGTGACGGGTCGGAGATGAAATGGAGATACCGACGATTTTGAGGATTACACAACAGACTACGTTTCATGGATAGACACAAAGAGTAACCCCGTCAGCATCACCGTTAATCAAGGCCGACGCCACGGGTTTATACATGTGTGTAGGTGTGACGAGAAACTCCCAGAAACCATGTGTATCCAAGACATTAAGGCTTAAAGAAGGGGGAATCAGACAGAGTTTTGGTATCATAAAGACCTCATGGTCTAGATGTCACCAGTTCAGTAAAGTTAGTCAGCTAAATATTACTAGACCGAGAAAGAGAAAGAGAAAACTGCACGGGTGTAAACAACACCGCCATGACGTACTACATGTCATCCTTCCCAACAACAACCATAAATCATCACGTTTCAGTGTATCTTTGACAATTACACAATTACAAGACCACGACCACGACCGAGTCTATCAAGTTTTCACGAGGCATTTTTCTTTTAGAGGGGGGTTCTAGAGAATAGAAGACACACGATAAGTAAGAACTTCAAGTCTGGAACAATGTGGATCCCACGTTTGAATCCTCCATTGTGGAGAATCTACTTGTTTGTTTAGTATATAGTAACATGATGGTATCTTTTTGTTGAGTGAAGAACTCGTGTCCTTGATGGATGTACTTCACCAGCCAATCACGAATAACCATGAAACCTCCAGACAAATAACCCTTTTAAAAACGACATCGTCTTCACAAGAACCGTAATTAACTTTTGTTTCCACCAATGTCTGTCCGTCAATGTCACCCACACCTACCACAATAGCTCAAAAAAACACAGTCCAAGCAGAATCTCCCCTCCCCACCTTTAAAACGCGGTCTTGCGTTTGGGCTTGGACCGTTAAATGTGTAAAAGCATGGGAAGGGGAGATCATCCGCAATGTCAGTGATACCAGGGCATGGACAACAATACATAGTTTTCTTCTCCTTGTTGAAATGTGAAGGAGAAAAGAAAAGTGACTTGTTAGGTGTGTGTCGATCATTCGGTGAGAGTTCTATCTTTTCTGGTTGGGTCATTGGGTTTTATTTAGTTGGAACACTACCTTATGAAACTTACGATTCGTGAATTTGGTTCCGGTTTTAGGTGCCGTTAGGAATATGAATCCGATCATGCAATCACATCCACAGAACCATTCAAAATCATGACGACATAACCAACACTTTCAAACCATTAGAACCAAAGCCAAAGCTAAAACCAAAACATACCAAAATTCCAAATCATATCAAAGCCAGCTGAACCCACCAAGAACAACAACCAAAAGAAACAAGGTCCCCCCATATTCCATAACCGCCACTAACCGACTCAACTCGACTCGACTCGACCCTCCCAAAAAACCACTCGAATCGAAACAACAAAACATCTTCGGAACCTGTGATTCCGGTCAGTAACCCAAGTCTCCGCCCCATTTCCTTAAGATTCCTATTTGCCTTGTTTGTGTAGTCTTTTGACTTTTGTTTGTTCTATATAATGTTGTTTCTATACCTCTCTAAATACACTTAGACACCCTCGGACATGTCAATAATCGTCGGCAATATGCACACCATCAAGGCACCGACATAATAGGATCAGGTACCTATTTCGCCTTTCGCTTTTCGTCTCTTCCTACAAATCCACCGCTCTTCTTGTCTCTGAAGATGAAAATAAGGGATCTAGAAGAAGACAATGTCTATATTTACTATACAAATGTTCATGTTTATCATCCCTTTAGTCACATTCTATATACACATTTGCGTATTATAACGTCATATAACATATCTATGAAGGTACATACGTAAATACTTTCCTTTCTTCCTGTCTTCCTCTCTTTTCTTCGGCCGAGTAGCACAAGCCATACTTGTCTATTGCCCCAATCTTATCTAGGATATATCCCAACTAGTCTACATCCCAAGACAATGACGGGGCGAAAAAACGAACATCTCACATGTCAATCTGTAACCCACAAAACAAAGAAGAAGAAGCAAAAACATCTCAAAAAGTGGTAGTCTTCGGATATAACAAACTTCAACTCCCCGCTCAACTAAATCACCCATGTCTATATTGCCCGCTTTTAGAGAGAATATTGCCCCATCATCATCTGTTGCTCGTCTGAAATAACAATGATATTCAACTTCAAAGTAGTTTAAACAAATATATACTACATAAAACAACTCTCAGAATCTAACCAGACCAGACGAACCACTCCCTTTTGCACCCAGCCCTTTTCTACGACACATTGTCAAAATATTCATTGTGTAGCGCTCTCTCTTGAAAATGACGGCCTTCTACATGCCGTGACTTAAGTCGCTTATATTCAGGTTCATTGACCCACCTATCATTTAAAAAACAAAGTTAGCTTTAGTTTCATCCATACTATAAGAGAAAACTATCTCATATTCCGCACAACTTACAAGATGACCTTGCCATCATCACCACATGACGCAATCATGTGTGGAGAAACTGGCGAGAATGCCCCAGCAGACACACTCTTCTTGGGCGCATGACCTTCTAACTTGGCAACCAACTTGCCGTTTCCGTTGTGCCATACATACACATATCCATCTTCACTGCCACTAACCACAAACATACTATCCGCACCACCGACATTGACCCGCAATACAGTACTGTTGTACCGTTTCCCAGAGAATGCGTGTACAAGCTGTCCAGTTTCCATGTCCAGTGCTACTACATTCCGGTCCTTGGTCCCAACAAACAGCATGAGCCCTTCTGGGTCAACAGAAATTGTCATACAGTTCAAAGCCCGGTGGAAGACAGATATTTGTCTTTCAACCTCATAGTCATAGATACACAATGACATACCATATCGTGCAAGAGCGAGTCGTTTTGTTCCGGGAATTGCTGCCATGTCTGAGATTCGGTATTTCAGGTCATATGTCTTGACAAGTGTTCCATCTCTCTCAAACCGAGCCAGTGGACAATCTTGGTCTAATGATGATACCAAAAAGTGAGTACCTGAACTTTCCCACACACATCCAGTGACTTCAGCTCCGTAGTTCTTGATGCTGTTACGCACCTCAAACTTCATAGGATCAATAACCTTGGCTTCGTGGGTAACAGAACAAGTTACAAGACTTTGGTCATCAGGACTCCACGCCACAGTTGAAAGCCCTCCACTATGTAGCCCTTTGTGCTCACAAACCACCTGAAATGTCGACACATCCACGATTGCCAAATCTCCGTTGGCACCGCATATAGCTAGGTACTTGCCTGAGTTGGACCACTTGAAATTCCAAATCTCTTGCGCCACTGCACCAAAAGGTTGCAAACGATGACCTACATATCTGGGAAACAATCCATAGTCACATTTATGGTGACGTGTCAATGATGGTACTAGCGAAGAAGTGTGCCATTTACATTCATTGAGGTCGTAGAGTGCAAGTCTACGAACCATATCGCTTAGTCGTCCCTTAGACATCATCGAACTGACTGATATGTGGTCGCTGACGCTTTCCCATAGCTTTTGTCGACTGCCCATAGTACTATAAGGGATCCCACCTTCAATTGCAATTTGATTGCGATCAGACGAGATAATAAGGGCAGACAGCTGTTCAATGAGCTTGTACCGTGACGTGATGCCCGCCTTTTCAGCTAACGGTACCAACTTATTACGCATTAGGCTGAGAGCTGCCATATCCGCTCCCGAGAAAACGAGCTCCAGAAACTGTTGTCTAACCACTTTAAAGATGAGTTCGTTCCGATTCGTGTCAACCTTGAGAAGATATGCCGAGTCCATATGCGACGATGCGTTCTGTGTTCCATAGATCGGGTTGGGCTCTTGCTTTGCATTTTCAATCATGTATTTGACTTCTGTCCATCTCCCGTTCAAAATGTAGTCACGTAGACGTTGAACCATCGGGCTTTCAAGTTGCGTATTGCTCTGGCGTGAGAGTTCCTTGGCAAGACCTGGATAGCCAACCTCCTGTAGAGTTTGGATTAAAGTACGAGTGACGTCATCTCTGTTGATGTCCTCGTATGTACCACCAGGCTCGAAGAGAGCCGCGACTGCTGCCTCGTCAACCTTCTCATCTTCTTCTGTGTCCGAATTGTTAATGATATTGGCAATTCGGAGAGGACAAGAACCATCGCTGATAGAGTTGCGATTACCACTGTTGCCATTTGTATGTCCGTTTCCATTGCCGTTGGTGTGACCATTGCCGTTTCCATTAACATGGCCATTACCAGCACCAATGTCGGATTCGTCTGTCATGGTAACGTCCATTGGAAAGTTGTTGGTTCTGCTGCGCTTGAAGGGCCTTTCACTAGACTCCACAGAAGGAGAACGACTAGTTGATACTGGGCCGTCGTCAGAGGTAAACGCTATTTCTGACCTGTGGCGTCTACGGCGACTAGGGCCCCGAGGAGAATCTTGATCCTGGGGAATTGTGAAAAGAAGCAGCGATCTGGCAACCGGCCCCCCGAGAGTTGCCGAGCAGACCGCTTGTTTATTGCGTGTCTATTGCGCGAAAAAAAGAAGAAAAGAGACACAGATCTACCTTGATCTAACGAAATGGTAGATTGTTCGCAGTCAAGAAGTCGAGTAGGAATGAACAAAGAGACGTCGTAGAAAATGGAGATCGTACCGGTAGTGGGCTGGCTAAACGGGATCGGTGCACAAAGTGGGGCCGATGGAGGTCTCACTCAATGTGATCTTTGGAGTATTTGTTAGCTCCGTAGCTATAGAGAAGCGCCACTTCCAAGGCCAAACAGATGGTCTATGCCTCGAAAACGGCATGACGGACAAAACTCACAGATTTATGGTAGCTGCAGCGCAAGGCTTGGCACAATATAGTTCAATGAGCACCGGTGATCAATAGACCTTCAATCTGTGATTCGTGATTCAGAAGTCGTCGCAATAAATACCGAGAATAAATGCGCGATGCCGATAGATGGGATAATTTGATGATGTTTGGGGATAAAAAGGCTGTGAGATCAGGAGATAAGTATGTACGTCTCTATGTACGAAGCAAGACGACTAAGTTAGGCGGGAAATGCCATTGAAGTTGCAGGCGCTTAAAAAGACGGTCTACAGCGTAGAATTAACGGAAATGAGTAGACAAATCCGTCTTTAGAGGGTTTGTGGGGTACCACGAGCACCGCAAAGGGCTGAATACTGCTTGCTGCTTGGGTTGCAAAAGACAAACTAGATAACGGGTAGGCACATATAAGGTAGAACCTTTGGAAAGCTGGATGTCAATCTGATTTGGTATTTGAATTCCGTCTAATAAAAACAAATCCAAGTCCTTTTATACAGCAAAAGGCCAAAATCTAGACAAACGGCGGAGAAAGAGAATACCGCATCTAGTGGACGTTACACCTTGCCAGATGTAGCTTGGTTGATTGCCAATCGCCCTTTCAAGCCGATGATGTAATGCGGTGGTAGCTACCACATCACCACGTGATTTTATAAACCCAGAAATATACTAGGGTCAACCCCACCACGTCAACGACGACGATCCCGCGTCGACTGATTCATGTTAATACAAGACACATGAGAATGTTATCAAACAAAATCACATTACCAAAGTGAGGCCTCAAAAAGGAATCGATATCTGCATATGTTTCAGCAGATTGGGTTGTTAGATGTACCTTTATGTACTTACAACATGTATCCATACATTGAAGGCCTCAAGTCTCACAAAAAGATAGGATCTGGGGCTCTGTTTAGGCACCTGCCATCAAAGAAGCGGAGGTGAACCGCAAGGGGTCATGGCTTGTTTGAAAACCATATAGCATTGGCCAACTTGCAACAATTTGAACTTCAAACTCTTCCATCTTTCCATCTACAAAGATATCTGAATAGACATACATATCTACAAGAAACTCAACATTCAACTGCACTGCACTGGCTGCATTGACTTTTTCTCAAATCGCCAAATCCCAGCAACCAAGCCCCTGTGTGCGCCATTGCAATCCGCCGTCAATCCGCCAACAAGCTTCACCAGCTCCCCCTCTACTGTATACCAAATAGGCTTCCTTGGCCCTTCTCTCGCCCCCGAATACTATCAAGAACCTCCTTCCTCCTGCAACCGAGACCCCAAAAACCCCGAAAGAGCGTACATCTGATTCTTACGTTTCTAATTTTTTTGCCGTTTGCACCACTCGCACATCTCACAACGGCTGATACCCTATTTCTTCAGCCTTGGCTTCTAGAGACCCAACTATTGGCTGTCCTTCGCCCCTCTCTGTCCCCGCTGTTCGACCCCATCGACACCTCTAATCTGGCCATTCCGCCCTCTGACCACCACATTTTCTCGCCATCATGAGTTCTCTTACTACGGGCGGTATCTCCGATCCCGCCCTGATCCAGTTAGTTATTCCCTATACGCGGAGCTTGGAAATTGGGTTGCCGTTGCCTTTGGTTTCCGGAATGGCGGTGTGAACAGACCTGTGTCCCGGCGCCTCCCGTATTCATAGCTCCGCGCCAAGTACATGCCTCCGGGACATGTTTCAAATATCGCCACGTTAAACAATGGCAATATCGCGCTACGTCTAGTGTGGCATGTCAAATACTTAATACAATTGCTAACCTCTTATTGTGTAGGCTTGTGAACAAGCTTCAGGATGTCTTTGCCACTGTTGGCGTTAACAACCCTATCGATCTGCCCCAGATCGCTGTCGTCGGTAGTCAGTCGAGTGGAAAGAGTTCGGTTCTCGAAAACATTGTCGGTCGTGATTTGTACGTCTCTCCCACTAGCATATATAGTGTCGCCAACCAGTAACTCACGCTACTTCCTTTTATATAGCTTACCCAGAGGTTCTGGTATTGTCACCAGAAGACCGCTCGTCCTCCAACTGATCAACCGCCCCGCCGGTAACAACGGTAGTGCCGACGTTTCAACCGGTACCGATAAGGCCGCCAACGCTGACGAATGGGGTGAATTCCTCCACCTTCCCGGCGAGAAGATTTACGACTTTAACCGTATCCGTGACGAGATCACCCGCGAAACCGATGCCAAGGTCGGCCGCAATGCTGGCATCTCGCCTGCCCCCATCAACCTGCGCATTTACTCGCCCAATGTCTTGACGCTGACGCTCGTCGATTTGCCTGGTCTCACCAAGGTGCCAGTCGGTGACCAGCCCCGTGATATCGAGCGCCAGATTCGTGAAATGGTCATGAAATACATTGGCAAGTCCAACGCCATCATTCTTGCCGTCACTGCTGCCAACCAGGATCTCGCCAACTCGGATGGTCTGAAAATGGCACGTGAGGTTGACCCTGAAGGTCAGCGCACCATTGGTGTGCTTACCAAGGTCGATCTGATGGATGAGGGTACTGATGTCGTGGACATTCTGGCTGGTCGCATTATTCCTCTGCGTCTGGGATACGTACCCGTGGTCAACCGTGGCCAGCGTGATATCGACAACAAGAAGCCGATTCAGGCTGCTCTCGAAGCGGAAAAGAACTTCTTCGAGAACCACAAGGCCTACCGCAATAAGAGCCCATACTGCGGTACCCCATACCTTGCCCGCAAGCTTAACCTTATTCTGATGATGCACATCAAGCAGACTCTCCCTGAGATCAAGGCGCGTATCTCTAGCTCTTTGCAAAAATACACCAGTGAGCTCGAGTCGCTGGGTCCTTCGATCTTGGGTAACAGTGCTAACATTGTTCTCAATGTCATTACCGAGTTCACCAACGAGTGGCGCACTGTGCTCGATGGTAACAACACTGAACTCTCAAGCGCCGAACTGTCTGGTGGTGCGCGTATTAGCTTTGTTTTCCACGAGCTGTACTCCAACGGTATCAAGGCTGTTGATCCCTTTGATGTTGTTAAGGACGCGGATATTCGCACCATTCTGTACAACTCTTCGGGTTCTTCGCCCGCGTTGTTCGTTGGTACTGCTGCCTTTGAATTGATTGTCAAGCAACAAATCAAGAGACTTGAAGAGCCTTCTCTCAAGTGTGTGTCTCTCGTATACGACGAGTTAGTGCGCATCTTGACTCAGCTTCTGGGTAAGCAGCTGTACCGCCGGTACCCCGGCCTCAAGGAGAAGGTCCACGGTGTTGTCATTGCCTTCTTCAAGAAGGCCATGGAGCCAACCAACAAGTTGGTCAAGGACCTGGTTTCCATGGAGTCCTGCTACATCAACACTGCCCACCCCGACTTCCTCAACGGTCACCGCGCCATGGCGATCGTCAACGAGAGACACAACCCCGCCAAGCCTGTGGCTGTTGACCCCAAGACTGGCAAGCCTCTTCCCAATCAGACCCCAGTTCGGACTAACAGCCCTGGTGCTGATCTGGAGAGCAACTCTGGTTTCTTTGGCAGTTTCTTTGCTGCCAAGAACAAGAAGAAGGCTGCTGCCATGGAGGCGCCACCGCCAACACTCAAGGCTTCGGGCAACTTGTCGGAACGTGAGAACATTGAAGTTGAGGTTATCAGTAAGTTTTTAAAGGCTATCGAGTATAAGTTTGGATGAAGTATACTAAACATGAAAACAGAGCTGCTTATTGCTTCATACTTCAACATTGTCAAGCGTACCATGATTGATATGGTCCCCAAGGCCATCATGCTGACCCTTGTTGCGTAAGTTACTTCCCAAAAAAAATCATAACTAAACACCAGCTAACAATGACAAACAGCTTCACCAAGGACGAGATGCAGCGTGAGCTTCTCGAGAACATGTACCGCACTGACCAGCTTGACGATCTCCTCAAGGAGAGCGATTTCACTGTTAGACGGCGGAAGGAGTGCCAACAAATGGTGGAGTCTCTGGGCCGGGCCAGCGAGATTGTCAGCCAAGTACAGTAAAAGATTCGGGACTGACAAGAGAAAGACTCAGTTGGGAAAGAAGATTAATTATGACTTGGAAGGAGTTTGTTTGTTGTCTTGTTATGTGCGGGGTGCGATTGTTTGATTTGGGATATCACTGTCTTGTATGTTGTCTCTGTTTCCACGATGATACATTTCTCCATGATTCTACGCCTTTTCTTTTTACTTTTTTATTGCTTAGTTTGCTTTGCTCTTTTTGAGCTGTGCTGATTCATCACCGTAACCACCAATCTCAATACCACCAAAACCATATGTCTTGCCCTCGGGGCTAATGTGTACCTTATCGCGGGGACCTCTCTCTTGGAGATCCTTCTTAAGCCAACCAAGAACCAAAGTACCGAGAGTACTGTTTCCAGAGGAGAGGTCTTTGTCTTCCATCTTGCCGAGGAATTCCTCAGTAGGACCCCATTCCTTGACGGCACCAAGGTTCATGTGAACCAAGTGAGTAGGCCAACCAGCCAGGTTATCAAGGATGTGCGTAGCATAGACAATAGTGCATGCTCTCTGCTTAGTTTCCTCAGCTAACCAGCCTAAGAAACGGGCGCGCGAGTAGACATCCAGATCCACGGTAATCTCATCCAAAAGCAGGATAGTCCACGGGCGAATCAACCCCATAGCCAACTGCACCCTACGACGCTCCCCATCACTCACGGCATGAAGACGCCAACTCCTATCAATATCCAAAACGCCCAAAAGCTCATCACGGCGTTCAGGGTAGGCATTTCCACCAACCGAGGCAAGGAGCTCGTCAACGCCGATATCGGTACGGACAATGGGGTTTAATACCCATTCGAGTCCGAGGTAGGTTACACCGGAGATGCTGTCGGAGAAGGGATCGAGGTTGCAAAGGCGGATGGTATTCTTGGGGGCGAGACGTTTGCCGGCGAGAAGACGGAGGAGGGTGGTTTTGCCGGCGCCGTTGGCGCCGATTAGGAGGGTGCGGGAGTGGGGAGGGAGAGAGAGGGATATGTCTTTTAGACCGGACGGGTAGCCGGGGTAGATATAGGTGAGGTTTGTGACGTCGATTGTTGGAGAAGCCATTTTGGTGGGTGGTATGGGGGAGAGTGGGAAATTACAAAAGGCCTATTACAAATTGGGTTGTGGGATTTTCAAGGTGATGTCATCGAGGGGTATGACTGAGTCGGTGGGGCTCGGTCAAGGATGGGCCCCCGAGTGTGCTTTACGCGTGCTTATCGATAGGGTTGCTAGGACGCGGTAGGGAAGGAGGAGGGTTAATAAATATATAGAACCTCGAGAGAGGCTTGAAAGAGGAGACTTAGGATTTGGATTGTTTCTTGTTGAATTTATAGATTATAGTGAAAATGGTGACTCTCGATCAAGTATCGAGCTTATTGCTCTCTGCGCCCAGGTATGAAGTTTCATAGATTTCTGTAAAGATATGATATCTAACAATTGGTTCTTTATAGTACTAACAAGTCTGAACCCTCGACTCGCATTGTATCCGATTACCACCCTCTTCGAACCTTCAATCTTCCTGATGTCCGGTCATATAAACAACAATATGGTGATATGTACTTTCTCCGATTAACGCGGGTCAAGCCGGTGGTGGATAAACGGGCGACGGCGGCGTGGGGGAAGGGATTTGCTGGAGAATCGGTTACTAAGGTTGATCGAGTCTTGGATGTTAAACCCGGAGAGTTATGTTGGGTTACGGGGACGGTATATATGGATATGTCGTTGAAGCCGAATATTCTGGAGGATGTTGCTAAGGATGTAAGTTCATCATGAGAGAACCATGTAGAAAGAAAGAAAACTAACCACCCACCGAAACAGCGTGAAATCGGCGGCCCGACAACCGCGCAGAAATACTACTCAACCGACGGATCCGACCAAATAATGCTCGAAGATGAATCCGGTCGTCTCCGTCTCGCAGGCGACATTCTATCCTCTCTCCTCCTCGTAACCGGATGTATCATATCCGTCGTCGGCACCGAGAACCAAAACGGGGAATTCCAAGTCCTAGGAATCCAACTCCCCGAACTCCCTACACAGCCACCCCGTTGGAAACTCACAGGCGCGGCATCCCCAGGGTCCGGGAAGGGGAAAATCGCGGTGGTTTCCGGGTTGGGATTCTCGGGGACGATGGCGGAGGGGCTTGTTGAGGTGGGCTTGTTGAGGGAGTTCTTACTGGGTGAGGCGGTTGGAGATGTTGCATGTGGGATTTCGAGATTGATTGTGGCGGGGAATTCAATCTCGGGGGATGCAGCTGTGAAAACGGAGGCGGAAACAGCAAAGAAAACTGTTAAGAAGTATGGGTATGATGCGTCAACTTATAACCCGGTTCCATCGCAACTCCTCGATTCCTTCTTAGCGGAGATTCTTCCGTCTCTTCCTGTAACGTTACTCCCGGGGCCACAAGACCCTGCTAATACGGCGTATCCTCAACAGCCGGTCCATATGGCGATGTTCCCACAGTCACGGACGTATATGGCGGAGTCTGGGTCGGCGGGTGGTTGGTTGGATATGGTGACGAACCCGTGGGAAGGGGAAGTTTCGGGGTGGAGAGTGTTGGCTACGGGTGGACAGAATGTCGATGATGTAGCGCGGTATGTGGAAAGTGAAGATCGTTTGGGCATGATGGAGGCGATGTGTAGATGGCGGGTTATTGCGCCGACGGCCCCGGATACGTTGTATAGTTATCCGTTTCAGGAGGATGATCCGTTTGTTTTGAGGGAGAGTCCACATGTTTATATTGTGGGGAATCAGCCGGAGTTTGCTACGCGGGTTGTTGATGGGCTTAAGGGGGAGAAGATTCGGTTGGTTAGTGTGCCGGAGTTTAGTAGGACGGGGGAAGTCTGTTTGATTGATGAGGAGACTTTGGAAGTCACGAAGGTTAAGATTGCGGTGGGTGGCATGACGTCATGATTAATTAAGGTCTATCTATATATGGATCTCTACTTCTTTTTATACAACCCGACAGGGATTCATCTGTTTCTTTCTTACAACCACCACCAGTCTTCCCGAGTAGAAACACTGTGAATAGGTCCAACGAGTTCCCCAGCTTGTGATATAATAGTTGAATCGACCACCTCGTTACGAATAGTCTTCACCCCGTCACGTTTTCTCCGCATCGCAGCTTCTTGAGTTGCCAGGAATAGCATCCACTCTGGAAGAAACGCCATCCGTCGACACATTAAACTCCTATCTTGCTCCTGTTTATATGTATAGAATGAGTCGCATGATTCCCCAAGGGTATCCACAGTTTCAGCATCCGTCTTAATAGCCCAGTGGTGTTCAATTTGGCCGAGGGCCATACAGACGTCAATAAGTGGGAAAAGACGACGAATAGCGGGGTCATCGAGGATTTTCAACGATGCTTTCTCGTGGGAAAGTATGTTTGTGAGGTTTCCACCGGCTAGAACTTCTAATTCTAATCTAGCAAGATTGGGAAACCATAACTTAAACCGGGAAAGTCTCGGTCGTAACCAGTCAGAACGGACGAATAATGAAAAGTCCATGGTAATCCGTAAACTGCGCACAAACACCGCAGAGTGCCGTGAGAGCATCTCCCCGGCGGGACAGGCGATGGGGGGGAGGGTAGTGCTACTGCGTGGGCGATCTGATATGTGGGGTGTCGCGTGCTGGTAGAGATGGGCTCGACAGATGTGGTAGAGTGTCTTGTTTGTTCGGAGGAGTGCTAGATGGGGGGAATCGAGGGCGTCTTTGGGGGCGTGGCAGGGCTGGTTTGTGTTGTGGAGACGACCGGATAGGACGCAGGGACAGCTTGTGGAGAGGGATGTGGTTGGGCGGGGGAGAACGTAGTCGAGGATTTGGTAGAGGAGTTCGAGAGGAAGGTCAAGTAATGGAGAGGGCTTCCTAGGAACGGGCGATATAGAAAGAGTTCCGGCCATGGCGGCGGCGATATTCATTTCCGACATGTCAAGAGCCGGAGTATCATTAACGAGGACTTGTTCAAGGATATTCAAAGATGGATGAACTCGACGTTTAACCCGTGTCTTTTTAAATAAAGGAGCCGCAGGACCTTCACATGCCCGTCGTAGAGATTCTCGCGTCTTCATGGTCTTTAAGTATTCCGGCTAAAACCAAGGTAACTTACACGGCGTTCCCGAAAGGGGAAGTGGCGTGGTAGACGGGGGTTTGGGGCTCTTTTGACGGTGAGGACCGGTGAAAACTCGCTGTGGCGAGGGGATTTCGGGTTTTTGGGTGATGGGATTGTGATTTTGTAGGAGAATAATGAGATGGAATCAGTAGATTCGACACTTGAAGACTTTGTGGTGGATTTGTCTATGTGTGTACATACGCACGAAGATATCCCATGTAAATTATCTCCGGCAGGCAAAACCTCATAATCTCAATGTCCATATATACAAACACCTATGCACACAATCCATCCATCCATCCATCCGTCCACACGCACGCCAAAAACAAAAAATGCGGCTGATATGTTTTGTCCCTTGATTATTCCCGTAATGGATTGTTTTCTAGAACCGGGAAAGTTTGGGAATCCACAGGGTTAGATTTTTTATGCCGTGGTACAAGGGTTTGTTGGATCACCGGAGCGGGAAAAATCGGGTTTGGTGCGGTGATTGGGCGGGAAAATCACGGTGTTTGATGGGTTGGGATTTAGGAAATGGGGTGGCGGGGTAGATAAGATTTGAAGTTTGTCAGAGTTTGTAGGTTTGGTTATCATGTATGATGTCATTTAGTTGAGGCAAATTTGCACGTGTCATTTAGATGGGGTAGTGATATTTTCCATTAAAACTTCCAAGTAAATGACAAAATTTTGTTTAACCGGTAAAACCCCCCAAAAGTAAAAAAAGCCCCCAAAAACGCCGATAAACCCAAAAAAGCAGAACCAAGAGAACCCAACCGGTTACTCATGAAGGAACTCCGCAATATCCTTATCCTCATCATCCTCCAAAAGCTGCTTCAATCTCTCCTCCTCCATATCCATCAACTTCTTCAGCGCCTTCCGCTGGTTCCGACGGGCCTTAGCCCCCCAGTTCGACTGAGCGCCCGACGTCTCGGCTGAAACTCCCTGCTCCAGAGCCATAGCCTCATCGACCTCGTCAATTTCATCGGGCAGGGCAAGACCGTCGGTGAGTTTCTTGGCGGCGGTGGCGCCGGCGCGGAGATCGTTGGCCGTGAGGACGTCTTGGGCGGAGGCTTCTTCGAGACGTTCCTCTTGGCGTTGGCCGGCGAGTTTGAGAACGTAGGGACGCAGGAGACAGTAGGCGCCGACGATTATAACGAGGCGGATGAATTTCTCGGGGGACATGTCGGCGATTGTCATGGAGATGTTGTTGGCAGCGCGCTCCATGAAGGTGGATGGGGCCGGGGAAGTCGTGGGGTGGTCCATTGTGGAGGATTTTGGACTGGAATGGAGAGGTGGGTGGATGGTAAAACGGGGTTTTGAGGGTGTAGATAAGAATGTTTGAAGAAATTTGAGAAGTGGTGGAAAATGAAGAAGAAGAAAAAAAAAAGAATGTCTTCTCCAAGTTAGCTAGCTAATATTTCCCCCGCTCCTGCCACTAATCCCAATCCCGCCTTGAGCTTGTACGCTGGCGACAAAAAACAACTACAAAGTGGGTCTCAAGCTAACGGGATCTATAGCTCATGAACTTTATCAGTGAAAAGAACAATCCAGAATATGTCTATGAACATGTTTATATCCGAGGTTACAAACTACTCATATCTTTAGACTGATGACATGTATATACTCAGTGAGATATGAGTTTCTCTACACAGTGGGAATATTTCCTCTCTAGCAAATGAGAATGCATGCTTTTCAACCTATACAGTCACGTGCTGTAAAGGGTCCACGGTTCTCCTTCCGGTTGCTTGTACGACCATTAGCCCAGCTCGGTCAAGGGTTCATCAGGTTCTCCCTGGGGTTATCACATGTATAAACGGCCACTCTCTCCTTCGACACATGCAACCATCACCACGAACCGAGATCAACAAGTCTGGCAGTTGGTTCCCAATTGTTTGTACTCCCGTGCCACCATGAGTGAAGATGATACCCATAGAGAAGTAAGCAACTTATATCCTCACTGTTTCCATGAACCCTCGTCTAACCATCTACACTTGGCTTATATGTAGCGTCTGAAGACGGCTTTATGGTTCGCTATCAGCCAGATGATCGAGGAACAACTTCCCGCCATGGGCCGGAATGTTACCCCGCAGTTTATTGGGTCTTTAACTGAGATGTGTTGGACATTACTTGGTATGTTTCCCGTCCTGGTTTGTTGATGTTACGGTTGAGTGGCTAATATCGGGTAGAAAACTCCGCGGTTGATCTTGAGATGTTTGCAAGCCACGCTGGGAGATCTACCGTTACCACGAAGGATGTCCTTCTTTTAACCCGGCGGAACCCGGATTTAAAGAACATTATCCAGGAATTCATAGACAAAGACCGTGCCGAACGAAAAGGGCAGTAAGGACCGATTGTCCATAGCCACCACCACCTTTTTTCCGCCGCCTCCATTTCCATTCTCTACTATGTCTACCATTGCCTCGTTTATTTTGGCCTTCCACCAACCCTACCCACTTTGGAACTTAACGGCGTGAATTTTCTGGCACATATATGTATATACCCCCAACGTCAACAATCACGGAAGATAACTGACAAGAGGCCCCTTGTTTCACGCGGCCTAGACATGAAAAGTCACGGTAATCTCGTCGTTGGTGGCGGCCGGGTGGCGTTGAATTGGCGACGTGGAGAGCTGAGAAGACGGGGCGTGCAGAGATGACGACGACTATGGTATAGCATGTTGGACGGGGTAGTTGTTTAATCGCGTTGAGGGGCGTTTATGGCGTCGGATGTTGTTTGAGGTGGCATAAGGAATCTTGGACGAATCAAATTAGGGGACTATACTTTTACGATGTTGGATTTTGTGCCTTGTGGACTGTGAGCTGTGAGCTGTGTTATGCGGTTATAAAGTGCGTTGGGTGACGGGTCTGGTGGGTGGCGTCACGATCACAGACTATTGGCCATGTGGATGTGTAATAGGCTTGAGGCCAATATGTACAGAGACGTCTCACATGTTGTCCCATGGGGATGAGGTTAAATTCGCGTGTGGCGTGCGGAACATAGTTAAAGAAGCTGATATATGCCAATAGCTGTGAAATCAAGAATAGGGTATGTGCATATATTAGGGTTCGATTTCAAACTTACAAAGCCTATTATGATGCGTGTAGCCAGGTGTACCGTGATATCAGCTGCTGCCAGCCGTATATACACGTAATGAGCCCCTGCACTAGCATCTTAAGCTAACGAATCCACGATCTGCAGACCTTAAAAAGGCGGCTCTAGATGAGACACGCTTATGGTGTACGGGTGTCCACCATGAGGACGCCAAGGTGTTTTGGCTTGATGCAGCCTTTTTCTCTTCCACGCATACCAAAACGGTGGCTTCTACCCCGCGGTCAAGCCACAAATAGGAGTAGTAGTTATAGTAGTATGACTAGTCGTCTTTCTTTTTCGGGTGTTTATAGATGGACGGCCCCGCTTGTGGATATATCGGGGTATATGAAACCACGGGACTTGGGGATGTCCGGATACATTGTCAAGCGAGAAGCAAGCGAAGCGAATGTCTGTTCCGTGTATGGAATCTGGAAAGATGTGTTTTTGGACGTGGGGTAAAGGAATGATGGAGTCGCAAGGGGGTGGGGCAGCTTTCTTAGCGATTTGGGAGAATGCCATGAAGGAATTCTTAGCTCGTATTAGGAGTTGGAGGTGGCGTCTTTGGAACGGTTGGGAGAAGTCATTATGGGTGGGACTACCTGTGAAAAGTGTAGGTTGTGTGATGGGGACAAACAGGTACTGAGAATAGGAACGGCGTAAAGTATCCTCCTTATAAAACAGAGGATAATATACCGCGACACAAAATGGCGTTTTTTACAATATAGGAAGATATATTCTTGTGTGACGGGGTCTTTTGGAACGCTTCTTGTTGGGTTGGTCGTTGTGAGCTTGATAGCCCACTTGGTCATGTTGCTTTGACAGTGGCGGAAATCTTACCATAAGCAAATACAACTTTATGTATCTATCTATACAAACAAGGCTCTCGCGGATCCAGTTCCAACCACACAGACCCAACTAAACTACAGCTGTCCAGCGGCACAGTCACCCTACAGAAGGACTACACCACCTATACAAACAACCCAACCAACCAAAAGGGATTCCCCTAGATTCATTCTATTGCCAATTCACCACCTTCAGGGCGCCAATTCCTTCCCCTTGAACGCCTTGGAACACCACTGGCCCTTTGTTCCGTTGTATCCGCGGTTTTGTTGTTGTCTAGCATTTTTCTTGTGCCACGTGAATTGGGAGAATAGGATTAGGAGTAGTTACTTAAGAGTGGGTGTGTGGCCCACCCATCAAGTAGGGAATGAAGGAAATCCTTGTCCTTGCCTTTTTCTCTTATGAGATATCGTGAGTATTCATTGAGCCTCACTTTGTTCGTTTCTCATATATATTTGACGTTCTTTTGTTTGTTTGTATCTTCTTTTTTTTGTGTCCCTCGTTTGGTTTCTGGTGTTAATCATATTTTACTCTTGTTCCATCACACACACACACCGATACAGTTACTCTCCAATTCTCTCATACACTACTTAGTACCTGCATAGTCACCTCCAACATACATAACAAATTGACCAGCCCAGGCCACTACACTGCATATAATCACCCCTGGCCTGTCCCTCATCCACCCTGTTTACAACTGGTTAACTCCCGGACACAACATACAACATCAAAACACAAGACCCGATCGGCCCGTGGTTTCCTCGTTACACCCGGCTGCTTCTCCACTTTGTCCATACGCTGTTTCCTGCGTATATACCCCTTCATTTAACAAAACGAGAAAAGCAAACGCAGTGTCACATACCTCCCGTTGTTCAACATGTCTCTGAAGTCCCCGGACCGTCTGGTCTCGGAGAGCCAGGCTAATATCGTGCCTATGAGTGAGATGGAGTATTCGGAAAAGGAAGGGCCATCCAAGGAGGCGTCTACAGCAGCTGCGGCGGCGACGAAGAAGAGGAAATTGTGTAAGTTGCTCTTGAGGAATATATGTATATATATACTGACTTTGTCCCCGGGTTAGTGTTTGTTGGTGCTGGTATTCTCACAGTCGGCGTCATTCTTGCTATTGTTCTTGGAGTTTTGGCATCACAGAATAAACTTGGTGGTTCCAACAATAAGTCATCAAGCAGCAAAGATAGTTCTTCAGATTCAAGTTCTGGCGATTCTTCTTCTTCTTCTTCTTCTACTACAAATTCAACTTCGGAAATGGCTTGTGGAAATGTTCAAGGTATCCCGTCTAATGTGACGGGTACCTATCTCGATATGAACACCTGGAGATCATCACTTGATTTCAACTGCACTTGGACTAGTGAAACGGTTGGTGGTCTTTCCATTGCCGGTCTCAATTCCACCTGGGACAATAATGTTCGTGCCAACGAACAGGTTCCCTATCTCAACACGTCATGGGGTTCCTATACCGACAGACCAGCCCGTGGTGTCAACATTGGTGGTTGGCTCTCCCTGGAACCATTTATTACCCCGTCCCTTTTCAATTACTCTTCAGACATGAATATCATTGATGAATGGACACTTACCGCCCACCTTGGTGACCAAGCCACCGCGGTTCTCGAGGAACACTACGACACATTCATCACCGAGGATGATTTCCGTCAAATCGCCGCTGCTGGTCTTGATCATGTACGCATTCCTTTCTCCTATTGGGCTGTCCTTACTTATGACGGTGACTCGTACGTTACTGGTACCAGTTGGCGGTATCTTCTTCGCGGCATTGAGTGGGCTCGCAAGCATGGTTTACGTGTGAACTTGGATCTTCACGGTCTCCCGGGTAGTCAGAATGGGTGGAACCATTCTGGTCGTGCTGGTAATATTACTTGGATTCTTAGTGATGAGGGTGCTACCAACCGCCAGCGTTCCTTGGATATCCATGAGCAGTTGGCTACGTTCTTTGCTCAGGACCGCTATAAGAATATTATCTCGTTCTACGGACTGGCTAATGAGCCTGGATCTAAGGTGCCCACTGATGATCTTACTTCATGGACTTCGGACGCCTATTCGGTTATTTCCGGTGCGGGTATCACTGTTCCCCAGGTCATGTCTGATGGTATCCGCAGTCTTGGTGAGTACTATGGTACCTTATCCGATATCAGCAACACTTCTCTACCCGTCGACACCCACCCCTATGCCGTTTTCACCCAGGGACTTCTCAACATGACCCGCGACGACAAGCTCAGTTACGCCTGCCAAAGCTGGAAGGGTATGGCTGCTAGTTACATGGAGCAACGCCACGCTATTGTCATTGGCGAGTTCAGCGCTGCTGACACCGACTGCACTGTATCCCTCAACGGCTTCAACGTGGGTAGTCGTTGGGACGGCTCCTTTGCCACCAACGAGGGTGCTCAATGGTGCCCTACGGCTGATAGTCAATGTACTTGTGAGGTTGCCAATGGGGAGATAAGTAACTGGTCTGACAAGTATGTGGCTTTTCTTAAGAGCTTTACCATCGGACAGATGGAGGCGTGGGAACAGACTTGGGGTTGGTTCTACTGGACTTGGAAAACGGAGAGTGCGCCGTTGTTTGATTATCAGAAGGGTCTGCAGTATGGATATATGCCAAAGGTGGCGTATGATCGGGACTGGTCTTGCTCGGATGATTTCCCGGATCTGACGGGATTGGCTGAATATGAGTAATGTCGAGATGGATTGTGTACAAACGGGTTTATAATGTTTAGGTTAGGTTGATATTAAGTATTTACATAGGATTTCATGATTGTTTTTAGCACGATTTGTCAATACAAAGCAAATGATAAAGTTCATGATAGATGGTCAAAGCTTAGTGGCTGTGCATGATTATTGAAAGATAAAGTAATTTCATTCATTCCCTCGTGGTAGGTTCTAGCAAACAATCTAAAGTATAAATCATCCTGGCCGATAAGGGTCCTAAACCCGTATCCAATATATCGCAGGACTGGCGTATGTATTACAGACAAAGCATTATTGACAAAGTTAAGTGGCGTATATAGATAAAATAGTGCCGAGCTTAAATCAGGGCAAAGGCAGCAGCGATAGCAGCAACGGTAACACCAACCGAAGTCAAGCGAGCAGCCGACGAGGTAACAGTGGAAACAGAGCTGCCGGAAGCAGAGCCAGTGGTGGAAGCAGAGCCGGAAGTAGAGTTGCCAGAAGAGGAGGAGGATCCGGTGGTAGAGGCGTGGCCAGAGGAGGTAGAGTTGGATCCAGAAGACGACGACGAGGAAGAAGAGCCTGTAGGGTAAGGAGCAATGTTAGAAATGATGGAGGATCCAGATGCCGCGCCGGGCTGGGAAGTCGATGAGGTCCAGGTGGAGGCGGCCGAGGTGGGAGAGGAGGAATTACCAGTGTGGGTGGCGGAGGAAGCAGAGCCGGTGGCGGTGCTAGAGGCGGTGGCCGATGAGGAGGCGGAAGAGGAGGTACTATGGCAAGGGTCCAAATTAGCGCCTAAGAGGTCCTTGGAAGGTTTTTGAATCCAGACAAAAGAAATAAAAAAGAAACTTACGACGAGGCGTCACAGGTCAGGTTGTAGTAAGGCTCCGACTCAAGAGACTGGATAACGCCGAACTCGGGGGTCGAGCCAGAGTCGGAAAGAATGTACCACCAGACGTGCTCAACGTTGAACAGCGAGCATCCGACAGTTTGCCAGTATACCTCAGCGTTGTCAACGGACGCAACAGCCTTGTTATAGGTGCTGCCGCTAACGGGCCAACCAGTCTCAGTGATCCAGACGGGCTTGCCACCGGCAGCGGCCTTGGTCTTCTCAACGGACTCGTCGAACAGGGCCTTGCCGTTCTCAACGCCGTTGTCATCACCATCCTGGAAGTAAGGGTAGCCGTCGAAACCTGGATAGGGTTAGTGTGGTTTTTTTTTGGGGTGTAAGTGAGATGGGGAACTTACCGAGCCAGTCAACGGCGTCGATGACGGCGCTGTTGGAGCTGTTGGTCCAGGCGGTCCAGGTGTCGACATGGCCGAGCTTAGCGTCAGCGAGGACAGTGTCCTTGATGAGGTCGCGGACCTTGTTAATGTAGTTGACGATAGTATCGGGCTGGGCACCGGGGTTAGGCGAGGAAGCCTGAGAAGTGGGAGTGATACGGTAAAGATCCTCAGAACCAATGGAGATACCGACAACGACATCCTTCAGCTTATCACCGTAGGTGTCAATAGCGGCCTGAAGAGCCTTAAGTTCCAGGTCGAACGAGGCGTCACCAGCGGAAGCCCAGAGACCGAGAAGAAGGGTAGTGTCGGTGGAGATGGCGGCGGGAATGGCGGAGATGGGGTCGGAGGTGGTTCCGCCCTGGATCATGGTGTACAGACGGGCAGAGTTGAATTGGCTGTTGGTGCCGGGGAGGGCCTGGGCGGCCTTGAAGTCGGCTTCGAAGGAGGCCTGGTCCTTGCCGGAACCGTCACCGTTGGTAGAGGCATAGTTGAAACCGTTGGTGGCGGTGGCGACGGAGGCCAGAGTGGCGAGGGCGGTGATGGTGGAAATGGCGTGCATTTTTGTTGTGGGTTGAGTGAATGTACGAATAGAAGATATTGGGAAGTTTTTTGTATCTGGTTTGTCTTGGAGACGGTGATTACAAAGAAGCGAGAGTATAATATAAAATGAAGATGCAAAATAAATGGCGCAACAAAAGTGCTAAGGAAGGAAATCTACAAGGCGAATGAAGTAGATGAAAAAGAAGGTGTGTAGGAAGAAGAAAAGCTTCTAGTAACGGAGTGATTCAGCAGACTTGCGAACGTACACCTTTTTATATGTGAGTGTATCTTTTCGTTAGGTCGGGTTTTCTAAACGGGGTGAGCCCTCCTACACTCCTTGTTTAACGCAGGAACCAACAATAGTCTCACACCCCCCCTTGGCCGTGGAACCGAATCGAGGGAACCTGGTTCAATAAACTACTAGAGTATTTTATCAAGCGTGGTATGTTTCCGGGCTGGGCTTGTTGGGTTGGGCTGGACTGGACTGGACCATAGGCGAGTATCTAGATAGACAGCATGTAAACTTTCTGATTTCCCCTGATGCATTGTCTTTGGTAATCTGACGGTAGATTAAGTATATATTCAACAACATCCCGTTGATAAACACAATGCCGAGACAAGACATCTACAAACAGACAGAATCTCACTCACTCCTATCAAAAGAACCAAAAAGAAGCACAGCCACCTAAGACCCTAGTTTATAAACCCACACATCGTCTACAAACTTACTATCCTAATTCAAGCCTTCTTCCTCCTTTAGACAAATTCCCCAGCTTTTTTTCCCCGGCGTGGTGCTGGTGCTTATAAACATGGCGTGAAGTGTTTTTTCTTGGCAAAGCAGCTTTTTGTGTGTGGGTCTATAAGCGGTGGGGTCCGTTGGTTTTTGGCCACAGGGGAAAAGACTGATTATGTGAGGCTTTCGGTGACGTTCATACGTAGGTCGTTTGTAGTCTTTTCGTTTTGATACGTTCAGTTTGGTTGTCTCAGAATAGCAGGTTCCTTATAAAGGGATATCACTATACATACACCAAGTTTCAAATTCGTTTGATTCCAACGTCCCTTCCAAAGCTGACCGTCCACCCAAAAACCCGCAGAATCCATCCATCCAGGAACCAATCCACTCTAATGCAACCACACAACAATACAGCGTCCAAGTTACGCATCCATCCCGCCCAACCTCCTTAACCGCTCTTTCCGTTTCTCTCTCAAGTCAATAACCTCGTTTTACTTGGTCGTTTACTTGGTCCCTCCTTACCCCGTCATGCACACCTTCGCCTTACCGTGCTCTCTAGTGATCTTCAACCCATCCAATACGAGGTATCAGACGGGTCCATGCCATGTCCAGCGCGTCGACCGTCCAACCAAGCAGACCGCCCTGGTGAATACGACGTCGTTGGAAATGACAAAGCATGTTCTATAATCACATCATTTTGATTCACAACATTACTCTACTTACACTTGTACATTACGCCCACAAAATAAAGTAATAAACAAAAAGGAAAAACAACAAACAAACACCACTAATAACTACCCACGACTGCGCCTCCCTCTTCAGACTAAACCTTCCATCTACTCTCGGCCCCACACCGCTTACCTTTTTTGCCCCTTACTTCCATCCTTCCTTCTATTTCTATTTCCGATTCCAATTCCAGCGTCCTTCGTAGTTTCCGTCGCCTCTAAAATCAAAAACCCATCGCATCTTCGCTTAATCATCCACCGTAATTACTTTCAAAAAGACTTCCAACTTACAAAAATCTAGACCATCCATTCATTCAATTAGCTTTTTGATTTCTTTCATTCCCATGACTCTATACCAAAAATAGAACTACCCTTCTTTCCCCATCCATCCATTCATCCTGTTCAATCGCCAAGAAATCACCCACCCACGCATGTGAAAAAACTTGGCCTTGCTAGCCTAATAGTTCTCGCCCAGATTTTCTCTTCTATTTACCCCACTGGACAAAAGCAAGCCAAGAAAAACAATACAACCATTTCTCGTGTTTACACATGTGTACAACTTCAAATACCCTTCTTCGGCCCGTTCTCCGTCTTCACCCTCATCCCGTCTACATTCCAACCTATTCAATCCTCAAAATCCTCTAAGAAAGTTCATAACCATTTATTTCCGTATCTATACACCTGAAATGCTAAACCAGCGCCAAAAAGAATCCTGCTACACTTAAACTCCGAAAATTGCCTCATCTGTACCTGTGCCGCCAATTTTTTGCTACACTTATACTAACCCTTTCTATTTTAGAACCCTATCATATACACCTAGTTACCGAACCGGATACCCCGGAAACTAGTCTTCTTTTCCTTGGATTTTCCCTTGTCATCCGCTTTGTCCTCGCTCTTGCGATGCTTGTTTTGTACACCCCCACGTCCGTAATGCCGTACACTACCCTCCTTCTCACTTTCCCTGCTATCTCGTTCAGCCACATGTTGACCCAAAGACTTTCCATCATCCATAATGCTAAAATCTCCAGCCGCAAAGAAGCCTCTCCCTCCGACCCCGCTAGGAGTCGATAGTTCGCCGCCAGAATCCACCCTGGATACACCCTGCGATACAAACTCGTTGTTGTAACCAACAATGGATTCTTCGTCAGTCGCCCGTCGACCATGCCCCCGCATATACCCCATTGCTCCCGCTGCCATCGTGTTGATTCCTGCTGGCATCGGCACGGGTTTCGGTAGTGGTGCGTCAAACATGGATGACTGTAGTGCCGTATACTTGCGGCTAAGAATAGAGTATTGCCGTTGTAAATCCAAGTGCTTGGCACGAGCTGCCTCAAGAGCCTCTGTCAAAGCCTCATGAATCTTTGTAGAATCCTGAGCCGCAGGAATGTATCCTCGACTGGCATCTTGGCTTGCGATCCGGCCCTTGAGCACTGAAATGTCCGCAAGCAGACTCTGCTTCTGCCGTTCAAGGTCCTTTTGACACCCGCGTAACAACATTTCAAGTTCCTCTTGTCTGGCCTCGGCAGCCGCTTGTGCATGTTTGGCCGCATCAAGTTCGTCACCAATAGTCCCACCAGACACTCCATCGGCATGTCCCAACCGAGTAACCTCAGCCGTCAAACTTTTAATCTGCGTATCCACCAACTCTGCGTTTTCCTTCGCTTGCTTATGCGCTAGTTCCTTCTCCTCAAGCGTACACATCAGCTTTGTTAGCCGGTCCGTCTCGGCTTTGTACGCCTCAACATCTCGATTCAGACGCTCCATCTCGGCCTTGCGCGTCTTGAGATCCTCACGAAGTGTGCGGTTCTTGCTCATCATGTCCGCGTCCCGCTTCATAGACAGGGCCCGTCCACGTTCATAGTCTTGCCGGGATTTGCTTTCTGCTTTGCGAGCTTCCTCTAGACGTGACTTGAAGCTGCGATTGGACATTAGGAGATTTTGTAGCTCTGCTTCAGATGCTGCCTGTTGGTGTAACTGGCGTCGAAGGACACCGATATGGGCAGAGTGTTGTAATTTCAGGTATCGTTCAAATCGTACTTCGTTCTGCAAGAGGAACACTTGGTGTTCTAAGTCAGTAGTTGGCGAGTCACCCTCTCGAATATGCGATGTGATGACGGCTGGTGGTGGTCTCTGTACAGTAGACCCTGATCTTGTCCTTGGTGTTGCCGCATCTGAACCTCTTTCAGACTCATCAGTCAAGTCCTTAGAGGTCGGAGTCTCAGTAGTCACACTTGAATTTTTCACCGACTCCGCAACAGACTCCTCGACAGGTTCCTCTACCAAATTCATAACCTCCTCTGACTGACTAGTCTCCTCGGCCTCACCATTATCAGATCCACTCAAAAGAGCATTCCGTGGTGCTTCTACAACGTCAGCTGGCAATGATATATTGACACCAGGCGCAGCAACATCCTCATCCTGGTTGTACACCGGAGCACAAAGACTCATACAATCAGCCACCAGTTCTGCCACCTCACTCGACATCCATCTGCTAAAATCCGTCTTTTCCGACTCAATTGTGAGAGTGTAAAAGTTGGAATGTAACACGTGTAATCGACGGAATCTCTCTGAACGTTGCCGGATTTCTGTTGGTTGTACCTCAACCGATGGATCTGGACCATTGGCATGTCTGAGATAGCGTTCTGGTTTCCGAATGTAGTCTACGAAATTGATCGGATAAAGCCCATAGAGCATGGTAAAGTAGTTGAGTAGTTGTGGTATATCATCGCTATCCCTTTTGGCGTTGAAAAGACAGTGCTCCCATCCGCCGCTTACAGAGATTTGCGATACTGGTTGGTCGTGATCCGCAACTGAAGTACTTGACTCTGTGCGCCCAGTGTTCCAAAATAGTAAACGGGCATAGATATTGAAGAGTACAGGAAGGTGGGACACAAGTGAAGTTGGAATGTTCGGCATAAACATGATCAGGACCGTCAAGGCTAGATTGACCACTGTTGTCGACGTATCTTTTTCGAGACATTTGATAATGTTTCCGAATAAAGGAGTTTGCAAAACTGTATGCAGGTGTAGTGGTTGTGCCTGCACTAGATCAATAAGTAAACTCAGACACTTGGTACGGTACTCAGCCTTGACAAAATATTTGTCAACACACCGCATGAAGTTCTTTGGTTTCCTCTTGCCAAAGGAGATAAGTACTGAGCGCTCTTGTTTTTCCATTTGTTGGTATGGATCCTCCACACGACTGCTATGTTCCGCCAACCACGTCGTCATCAACCGGTCAACAAACGGTGTAGATTTAGAATCCACTACTGAGTCTGCCTCGGCCAAATCTTGCGCCTCTGCTTCCGAGACCAACAAACTCAGGGTCGCGTGGTATGATTCTCGCTGTAACTCCTCGCTCTTTATGATCTCAGGTCCCATGTGCTTTAGAACAAGATCCCACCAATGGAAAATGCGGCCCGGCGTATGAAGAACGCGAACAAGCCTAGTGAATGCAACCAAGAATGCCGGGTATTTGCATGGGTGACCGACTACTGACTTCTCCCATATCGTCTGGATAGTGTCTTGCACTCTTTCCGCGTCATGCTCTTCATACGAGTTGTGCTTCACATAAAAGGCATCGATGATCGCAGAGAGGTCGTCGGGAAATGGCAGGACAGGGTCGGCAAGGTATGTGGTGAGCGCACCGGATAGCTCCTTGAATGTACTATAGATAGTAACATCGAATGCAACTGTTAGCTAGGTTTCGCAGGTAACAAATACGGTGTTCAAACTGGAAAGTCGATTGCAAAAAAAGACGTGAATATTGTACTGGATTTGTCGCGTGGTACCAACAGGTATATAGAAGCGCAGCACCAAAAAGCGCTGGAGATACAGGTACACCAGTGACAGCAGTGTACAGGCACCACCATCCCATCATGTAACGACGTGTTCCCACAAGGCAATGGAGTTTACTTGGGTCTGCATAACAGCAGCTGGTTGGTTAAACTTACCCCGTGGGTGCCATTACGGCGGTTGTGTTGTTGCGATATCAGAATCAACAAGACAAGGAATAAATAGTAGGCGAAGATGCCGGGTTTAGAAGTGGGGAAGCTGGAATGCAAAGGGTGTAAATAGACGGTGAAGTCAACAATCTAGCGGGGTGATTCAGCAGAGCACCTTGACGTCATATACTTGCTAGCCGATGCAGGTGCTAGGTCGATAAGAGACGATATATGGGCGGAAAAAGGTCGATGCTTGGTGGTTGATTTGATGTTTGCTGGACTATGTTTTTGGCCAATGTCGTTGTGTCATGTGAGACGACACACAGCAAGGAAAAAAAAGTCGGGTCAAAACAGGTACAGTAATGTAGTCTAATGCAGGGACAAACTACTACAGTGGCAAATAGAAACGAGCAAGAAAAAAACAAATCTTCAATGGTGCATGAGCAAGAGACCGCAACATATACCAAAGAGTGAAGGCGCAATTGAGAGATTATCAAATTGTCTATTGGGCGAATTGGATTGGTGGCTCAAAAGACGGAGATGATATTGACGGACGGACAATGGTGTGTTAGACAAAGCAGACAAGATGATGCAAGTCAAAGTTCCGACTATGTGTGTATTTGTAACGGGCAGATGCAAGAAAAAAAAGTCGAGTCTGTGGGCGCAAGCTGGTGCAACAAAAAGAGAGAGAAAGAAGACGGATCAGGATGTCGAGGAATTGATGGAACGAATCAATGGACGGATTGATGGATTGATGGATTGATGACGGGCCGGGGTAGTGCGTCAGTGTGTATTGTACACTATAAGGAGCAAAAACGAGAGATGGCAAATGGACGTTTAATTTTGATGATGGATGCAAATATGTAAATTTTTGTGGGAATTTTGAGTCTTTGTGGAGGAGCCCAACGAAGAGTTTTCACGAATACATTGTGTGACCTTTTTCATGGCAGGAACTTGCGATGTTCAACGTGATTCCATGAGAAAGGTAATGGCTTTGATAAAGTTTTACATCTGGCCACAAGTGTCACGTGAGAATTGCCAGCTGTCAAGATTGGAGATATCAAGGTCTATTAAAGCATCAAAGAAACGTACGGTGATATAAATAAACTACTGTATACTTGGATCTGGTTTTAAAAATCCATCACGAGATACCATGGCATCTCTAGCCATACATACAACGATACCAAGGGAAAGAGCATTCCAGAAGTTTTGACTCTGCTTGGCAAAGTCAATAGCCACATGGTAACTGATATCGCCTAGCTGTCCCTTTGCCGAGTCAATTGTGCATACCATGACAGTCTGATTTAAGATGAAAAGGCCAGTAACAACCGGTGCATCCACCGTCTCATAGACTCCACCACTCTCAAATCTCACTTTCAGTCCACTCCAGAAGTTGTAACTCTGCTGTGCTTGCCTCTGCATGCTTTCAGCTACACGGTCGGCAATGGCCTCAGTTGACCGGTAGATGGATGTATCGACGATTTCACAGAAGATGTTGGGAACTGCGGCGATTCCGGAGAGATGAGCATCGTGGATAGACCATTGAATGTAGCGGGCAATTTCATCGCGGATGTATAAGGCGATTTTGGAGAAGTGGCCTAGCTGGCGAAGACCACGGACATGAGTGCTCAAGTTTGCGATATCCATGAAAGCCCGAGAAGCTATACAACGAAGCCGATGTTAGTCTTAGATTCCCAGTAATCTATCTCTTAAACAACTTACCCTCACAGTCATTCCCCGGTTGAGCCGGATAAATAGGCGGAGTCCCAAAATGCCCCAAATCAAACAAATTGCGCGAGAAGATATGATCTGGAACCGGCACCCCTCTCAACTGAACATCCCAAGCAGCCGGAACCAAAGGACGATACTGTCTCAAATAAAGCGCCTCAAAAAGCGCCGTCTCATCATCATGCCACTTGTTACTAGCCGGGAACGACCTCTTCTCCACGTCCATACCATGGATACGATCAGCAAGGCCCTCGGCATATCGACGACGACGTTCCCTGGAGGCTTCGAACTGGAGACTTTTGCCGATGCGTTGTTGGCTTTCGGGTGAGCCGGGAGATGGCGTTCGTGTTGCTCGGGAGGCTTTGGTGACTCGTGGGGCCCGGGAGGTTCGGGGGGCTTTGGTGACTTTGGGTGCCATTTTGGTGAGGTGGATTGTATTTGTGGATGATTGAGTTTTTTGGGAGATAATGGAGATGGATTACAAAGGGTCGGTTTCTTGTGTTATATACACTACAACTAACATCCATCATTGTAGACCTTCTTCACATGATTCAAAGAACAAGAATAGATGCTCAGCCGCCGTCAAAGAACCCCTCACACGCCGCTTCCAAAACCGGCCTTCATCACAAAGAACTAAGTGATATAAGTGCAGTCAAAGACAAATTCTCCTCCTCCAATCATTCCATCTCAAAAAAGTAGAAAAACGTCAAAGACGACCAAGTATCGGGTCTTGTCATTGTCCATTGCTCCTTCCTAAAACAGGTTAATTAGTTTTCTGACTAGGGAAACGCCAACGCGGCCTGATCATCCTTCCGTTTAGGTCAAGGTCTTGGATTATCTTTAGAAATTCCGACTTGGTTATTTCTTTGTTTGACGATTTTGTTAGACGACTTGTGTGACGTTGAAGAATGAAGTATCTAATATCGTTCGTCAATATCTTAGAAACAAACGCCTGAATGGTTGTCCGAAAATCATAGAATTTACATAAAACCCTGCTGTTTCTTCACCTGCATGACCGACGGCGCTTGACTTATCCACTTTTCAGGCCATCTCTAGGCCCCTTGCTGCAGACTGTTATCCTCCAAGCTTCCGTTCTCCATAAACCAGCAAACAGATTTGACTAGGTTCTGATGCGACAGCCCACCTCTCTCCAGATGGATCACTCGTGTGGATAACGTGCATATCACGGTTGCATCGGTCTGTCTCTGCCAGGTTGGATAGAGACATCGCCTCCCTTCTCCCTACATGTTATCTGCTTCTCGTCCTTCTGGCGAGCCCCCGATCAGAAGCAAGCCCCCCTTCCTTTTTTTTTCTGATCGTGTTCCCCTTATGTCCGTTCCTTGTACAAATGTACAGCTTAAAATCGCATCTCCTGAAGCGAGCCATCGTCTATTTCGGGGCGTCCTTGCTATGGTAATCACATTAGTTCTGGGGGAACCTGGGCCATGATGATATTTCCACATCCCTATTTTACAGCCTGATAGGGCCATGGGTATTAACGGAGAGGGGCTTCTCTGCAAATGCAGCCTCTTTCCATGTCTGCATCTTGAACATTTCCATGTTCGTTTCTAATAGATTTTTTTTGTGTCATCATAGATTCATTCTTCATTGCATTTGTTCATTCAATATTTACATATAGACACTGGTTTTCTCAATCTTAATACAACTTTGAAGCATTGTATTCATCCAATTCCTCCGCCTATCTTTTCTATCGTCGTTTTCATCCCAAATCAGGCAATTGCTGAGCCCAACATAACGGAGGGGAAGGAAGTATAATGCAATACCAAGAGTAGTTTCTTCATTTACATACATCCAAAAAGCTACTGTACCCACACATTATTTCTTAATCGTCGACAGAAGATCAAAAACTTCTTCCTCTTTATTTCATCACCATCTTGGGTGTTTTTATCCTCCTTTCATCGACATTCGTGTCTTGGGCCATTTACAAGTCTGGGGCATTGAAGCTTATTGTCAATATATCTGTTTCCATTTCGGGAAAAACAACGCTTTCGCTACTGATATTCAAGCTATCGCGTCCTCCTTCGCCTTTTCTTGTCTGTCTGTTCGATACCAACAATTGGTCCCCTGTACCAGGCAGTATCGAACAATACAATCCACTAGCCGACGACCACAATGGAGAACCCGGCTGTCCAAGCATCCGCCAATTCCGGCTGCGCCAGCGGTCTTCCAGACATGCGCAAGAGCAAAGAGGTATGGAATGGCGTCCCTAGAACGAGCTTTTCTATCCCTTCTTCGCTTGGTCCATTGTCTCCCCCGGATAGCTCGCCCACCCTGTCGACCCATGCCTTATCGGGCACCAAGCGGGGCAGAAGCCCTTCAGAGGGCCCGGACGTCACACCGAAGCGGGTCCGTATGACAAGCGATACCGAGTCAGAGAACACAACAGAAAAGTCAATTGTATCTGCTGCAGAGCCGTCGAGATCCTTGTACATTTCCAACTTGTCTGGTCATATTTGCAAGGATGCTTTTAAATTCCACATTGCCAAAGCGGGAACAGCCGCTGACCTTCCACCGGTCAACCTCGCTGACTTTTACCTTGATCGCCATAGAACACATTCTTATGTTGTCTTTTCCGACTCGCATTCGGCCCAACTGGCGGTTGAGAAGCTCAATGGGCAGGCGTGGCCAGTGGGGTCTGAACAGAATTTGATTGTTCAGCTTGTTCCCGACGACAAAATTCAGGCGTGGATTACGACGGAGGTTACATCTACTCCTCGGGAGCGAGTTTGGACGGCTGTCAAGTCAGTTGGTTCAAATGGAAAAGAGACGTGGGCGTTGTCATCTAAGATATTGTCGGCTACGGCCCCGGGTCTGAGTACACCTGGTGGTGATAAAGCGGCGGCCCAGGCTCGTACAGACAGTAAAAGTGTTATCTGGACACCACTCGACACTACAGTTCACACTACTGAGTTTGGCCCCCCGATCACATTTCAGACGGTATCTGCCGAATCAGTCAAGGTACGCGTGACTGAGCTTCGTCGGCACTACAGTCTATCAGACGCTCGGCGGTTCACGGAATCATCGGCAACGGGTATCAACCGGTTTTCATTCGCCCATTCAATTCACTTCATAGACCGTGGCAATGAGATGCATGCCGGCGTACATTCAGATAAGATAGGAAGACGCTCTGGTCGTTCACGGGCTCGCAATGGCGATTATTATAATGGCGAGGCGGCGGATAGAAATCGTATTTGGCGTGATCGTCCCCGACGCAGAGGTAATCGGGCTGGTCGCAAGGTTCAGGAAATCCGCGCAGCTCAGGCGAATAGGTCTGCGAAGGAGGCTAATAAGTCAGAGAAGGAGACTGGAGAGCCGAGTGCTACTGGTAAGGAAGAAAATGGGGCTGAGGCGTCTAGACGCCGTAAGCGTAGACATCGGGGACCGAGAGGGTCAAAGGTGGATAGCTATGTGCCGGGGTACGATTAGATAGTCTTGGATGTTTGGAGGTACTCATGATAGATAGATCAGCCCGTGGCTAAAGAATGAATGACGTCTTGACTATAACTTGGAAGAATATATGATGAAGTTTGTGTTGACATGGTTAGGTGAGGTGAAGTCGAGTCTCTACTTGGAGAGGAACTAGGTTGCACAAAAGGTGGGGTTTGATAGAGGATTTCTACTAACCAGTTTCACAATAAGCTATTTATTGAATGAGCTAATTGGATGAAGCTAGTGTTGTAGTTGACGTTTTAAAGGAGATACGCGAAGAAGAAAGTATGGGAGTTGTTAATTAGACGAAATGGAGGAATCGGCGGGAGATCTCAGAAGCGGGGTAAAGACTTCCGGAGAGGGTTGTATGCTTTGCTTTAGAGTTGGTCGTTCTGAAGTCAGCGAGGGAGATTGGTGGACTGTGATCTCGGCTTTGGGACAAACGTATCTATACGGGATGCTATCGTGATATCACCGTCGGGTATTATGTCTCTCACTATGATTTCGTTACCATAATACCCCGAAAGGACTTGATCAGCTTCCTCAAGAGAAACTAAACCGCTATTATCATAAAGGCCCCCGGACTCATTGTGGGAGTAGTCATCACGGTGGTGTAAGGACGTAGTGACTTTAAGAAACAGTGCCTCAGATTTAAACACTAGGGTGCCTCTTGGGAGGATGACCAGATACACATTCAACCGTCTTCCAGCCTAAGGAAATCAACTACAGGGCTTACTAACCAAGTAGTGAATGGGAAAAACAATGAAAATTGTCAGGAAATAGTAGGATCCCGGTACCACACCCATTCGTACCTGTTCGCCTTACTATTTGTGGTTCCAGCGAACTCGGCGTTTCACACCCAGCGTATATAGGATCAAGAGATGGGATGGAAATGTGATTCCTGTGACGTAAATACGTCATTTGGATTAGAGGCCGGTGTAAGTGCTTAGGTCGGCGACCATAAAAGATACCCCCAAGGAGAGTTTTGACGTTTTAAATTCGGATGGGGGGTGTGAGGTTGATCTTGATGTTTTGCGTCTTTGGCTAGTTGTACTTGGCTTTGCATAGGGCGAGTGAGTCTTGACTATGTTGAAGAACATACATATAATAGCCGATATTGATTCTCTTTTTTCTCTGTGAGTGCTACTAAAGGTGAGGGTTTCATGCGTCTTCGGTTTCACTATGTACTGCACACACTATAGTAATTTTGTTCCATGTCATCCATAAAAACTATTTCTACGGACGGTAGCCAACCATTTGTTTTGTAACCATCCTTACTTATCTACACACACTGTTGAAAATGTCTCACGGGGATCTCCGTCATGTACAAACTCATATTATGTATACATGTCAAAAGATCCCAAGGAGTCAGTCAAGTCCTCCTAGATAGGCGCGCGGGAGATTCAAATCAGCACACTCAACGAATCACATCACAATCTGTTCGTAGATTCTCCAATCCATTCCAATCACATACCCAAAGTGGCCATCGCCAAAATACTGTTCCTCTAACATCTTATCACTTTTCCGACTTGTGACGTGCCCAAAGTTCTCCCAAAATGTCTCTAACGCGAAATCATAAACCAAAAATGATCATACATCTGTTCATACGTGCATAGAGCGTAGCAACCTTTGTCTAAACCCTCCATCCCTAAAGTACAACGGCATGTCTTGCTTCGCCTGAGTGAGGCTACTTTGGTAACAAAGTGTAGGTGTGACGATACCCAGATTAAGAGCTGATCGTCACAACTGCGCTTTGCATGTTGCGCTTTAGATGTGCACATTTGTATTTTGCCCGATGTATTGTCGGTGTACAGATTTGTTGGGTTGGTTGACGGCATCCGGTGTTGTCGATTTCTGATAGATAGATTGGCAGCTAGATGTGCAAGTACTTTTCTATTCTTACCTGAGAATCCATTAAGAATCCTATCTAATTCAACGCTAGTTCTTTGTTTGTAAATGTCAATGGTTCGTGGTAATCTGTGTGTGTGACCATCCCTGGTTCACTTAACATGGTCGTCCTGTTGTGTCCACCTACGTCATTATAAAGACTGCACCGGTAAAGACGTACCCGAGACACTATAGATAAGACCACGGCACAATTCTTTGGAGGATGGGGATGTACAAAGTCACTTAAGGATACAACATGATTAAGGCCATTTGAAGCTTGAATATATTGATAGTTTTCTTGATAAGTGGAGCTTTCGGGTAACTTGGATGAACCTTTATAGTGGTGTTTCTTCATTGAATTTAAGGCTTCTGTGGAGGAATCGCGGTACTGTCATATCTGCAGTTACTGCAAACACGACCCGGGGCAACATAGCATTCCCGACCTCTCTTAAGGCAACGAGGACATAGGACGCCAGGAAGAATTCCAACCTACATATTCCCGACATATTAGTTAACTAAAACGCACTAGAGTATACTTTTGAAAGGGAGCACTCACACTAGGGCAAGGACGATTGGGACTGGTGTTACCGCCAGACATCTTGCTTATGATATTGATATAGTGATGAAGTGAAGTATATGAGCACAGTAGAGTTCTTGTGGTTCTTATAGATTGTAAGTGAAGACAAGAAGAAGTCAACAACAAACAACACAGCGGAATGTCCCGTCTTAAATACTTGAAACTCAAGCTCGGAACGCATATCACCTAACTGGAAGATTCATCGTCACGTCTTATTCCGGTAACGCTATGCGTCCAAGGTGTGCACCTAAGCCCCATCGTCATAGATCAGTGGGTGGAGAAAAGTAGGGCGCCATGCAACAAAGTCTTTAATCGCCCGACTTTGGGTCATCTCAAAGCCGAAGTTGACCCAGAAAGGAAATCACGGGTGCATGTTTTCTGCTGATAATTAACTGTTGGAAGTACGTTTGGATCCAACAGTTGGTGGTGTAGAAAACCTTTAGTTGGTAGCGGGGGCGTCAAGGTTTCGCAAAACGCACCAATTATGAAGTTGCTATTTGGTCGAAGAAGGATGCTGTGGGATGCCAAATACTGTGCATATTTATGCATGTTTACATATATAGAGATGGAAGTATGAATGTAGAAATCACTTGTACATGTAATATACATGGAAACAGTGCACGACGACGTCAGACTCAAATTTTTGTAGCCACTGGATGGTTGCACAAGTAAGTAAGTACTATTTGGGTTCATAGTCTCTCACACTATCCGCCCAGTTGAGACATAGCCTGACAAACTATATGTACATAAAAGTGCATGTTAGGCCTCAAAATGGAGAAAGTTGAACAAGAAGACAAGTTTGCCTGAGGTTTATCATTCGATAGAGGTGCATATCACCAAGGTGGTGTGAAGCACAAACAAACAAAGGTAACAAGTGGCAAACCAAATATATCAGGTGTTGATATGAAACGAGACCGAGAATATGAACAAAAGGAACGGAGGATTGAATAATCACCAGATTGATTTCTTGGTTTTGTCTCACATGAACCTATGTACTTACATATAGCCTGATATCACTTGAGGTTCACAGTCACGTGAAAATACTGTAGAGGACAGATAGGTTTAAACTGGACAAGATTGACGACAAGTTTAACTGCTGAACTTGTATAATGTACATGTGTATATGCTGACTGCATTGAAAGTGGCGCTAATGACGCAGGGAGTTGGTGATTGTCACCTTGTTAAGCGCTGGGTTGGGTGAGAACCAAAGGGATTAGAACGGTAATAGTCCACATCATTAGCTAGAGGAATTCTTTCGTCTTATGTGTTGTTTATGTATGTCTATACTACATGTGAATAAGATGTGTCTTTCATGAGAGATTGTTCAATATGACGGACGTCCGGGGTTCTCATCATATAGTACAGACTAGTAGACAACCAACCAATCCAAATACAATCCAGTCACTAACAACATTGGGCGACTACTAAAATGTAACCGGATGATGGCATGTTGGATCCCGCCGTATGCTTGCGGTGTACGTAGGAAGACCCTTGTCTATTGTGCATAGCATCACATGTTACAAGGCATAAGGAATTACATCACTACGTACTGGTGTTGGCGGCAATCTAAATACAGTTACCCAAAGTAACTACATACAAATACAACACGCCGCTTAAACAGGTGACATATAGGGCGTTCATATTCATATACTTCAGTGACACCATGGTATGCGTCTTGAAGGCAACGCAACACAAACACCACGGACTTGGTGGGTACATGCACACTTACGTGCATCCTAGACGCAGCGGACACACTAGGCTTGTAAAACTTGCATAATAGAGACTATGGACAGGAGAGTCACTTTAGAGTAACCATTAGTTTATCAGTATAGTGACTTCACTTCCATGAGGTCAACTCTTGGGAGAATCACACTTCTATTAATAAGCAAACGAGTATCCCACTGAGTAGGCTATTTGAGAACTCAGTCACATAAAGTAGTCGGGAAACCGCAGAATGGTTGTTCTAGTGCTATATGTATCTCATCTTGGGATCTTGAACCTTCCAATATAGCTGGTCACTACTACCTGAGAGCGGATGACATTCAAGTGTCATGCTGTTGACGGGACTGTCCTGCTCAGTGAATACTGCGCAAATGGGCCTTGATATCTAACTTGGTTTCTCCGACACACCATTACAGATACAAAGGCTAGCCAAAAGACTAAACTTTGACGCAGTATAATACATCAATTCGAAGAGCAATGAGTGTCCATCTCAGGGGCGCTACATTGTATCTATGGTGCGAGCAATTGTAGTACGTCTGAACATTGCTCTACTTAGCAAGTCGGACGACTTACGAGTCTTAACCTGTGTATCTTAATATGTGGCATTGCTAACATGTAGCAGATAGTTCATCGTTAGTCCCTCTAAACCGACTGAGCACTAAATAGTAACAACACAAGGCTGTCTTTGTTGCACACAAACGACTGCCCCCAAACTACTACTATCAAGAATGACGTCGAGAAATCATTGTTCATTATTCATTATATTTTTGGATGCTAACAACCGTACCGCAACTACTTCTTTGACAGGTGTCAAACCTTCAAAGGAATTCGACGATGAAGTGGTTCGTTGAACTTGATGAATCTAACCTCTTTGTTCTCATTGTAACTGTGGCGCTGCTGAATAATAGAACACGTCATATATCACAAAGGAGCCTGTTCAAGTATAAAAACTCGGCCATCAATTTGAGCATACACCCACAAGAATCTCGGGATATCGAAAACCGTCTCCTTCTTTCTTACAAACTTCAATTTCCCGCTGACTTCGGGTCTTAAACACATGTTCTTTCAATCTCATTTCCTGACACATGTATATATTCAAACACACCAAAATGGCTGGCTCCGAACCCACATTCGCTACGGCTCCGCCTCGTTTCCAGCGGCTCTATAAAGAAGACAGTATCGGATACACTGTTCATCCTTCCGGCCCATTGCCATCTACAAGCCTTACTTCTCACCCTGTGCAGTTTCAAAAGCCACGTCGCATTTATTGTTCTTGTTGTGGTGAACGCTATGAGAAGAGTGTGTTGGTCTTGATGGGACGTTTCTGTGTGAACTGTCATCATGATATTCATAGTTATCCTCCTGTTAAGAATTTGTCGGTTAATGGCGTTTTCTAAAGTTAGCTTTGTCTGGTTTACAAAGTACTTGCATATGACTGTTACTTTTTGCATAGGTGACGTTAGTTGCCCTGATAGACACATTTATACCATTGATTTGATACTCCACATATATTTCTAGAGTTCGCGTGATACGTTGTGATCTAACTATATGTATTCCATATTACGCTTGAACCTCATCTGCCTTCAAGTTGATTCTTTTAAAGAATCCTCCGTAACACTGAATATCCGAGTCTCGTGAACCTTGAGGTAACATCATAACAACCTCAAACTTATCAGCAAACGTTCCTACATCTCCTCTACATCGTACCCAGATGTCACTCAAACATCCCAAAACGTATAAGCCAATTATGTCAGTATACTTATGGCCCCGCAGAAACCCTACATTTTCGCCCCGACCCTCACCGTAGCGATGTCGCTTTTTCCCCAATGACGACAAGGTCCAAATTGGCAAGTACTGTTCCTCCAAAATTTGGAGCTCCGACCCCAAGGGTTTACCAAGAACGCAGCGTTACTATTTACGCATTTCTACATTACATTTGTTTGTGAGACGAGATATTCTTGTGCATTCTTTCTCTTCTTAATCACCATGTCGTCTGCTTTGAGAATTCTGGTGCCGGTCAAGCGGGTTATTGACTATGCCGTATGTATACCCAGCTCCGCTCCGCTCCGTGCCGTCCGGGCTCTTATATTCCCCGAATCTCGCTAACGTATTCCATCTTCCGTATAGGTCAAGCCGCGCGTCAACAAGGCGCGTACCGGCGTCGAAACCACCGGTGTCAAACACTCCATGAACCCCTTCGATGAGCTCTCCGTCGAAGAAGCCGTCCACATCCGCGAAAAGAAGCGTGCCCCCGGTGGTGTCGAAGATATCACCGTCATTTCCGCCGGCCCTACTAAAGCCCAAGAAGTGCTCCGTACCGCCATGGCTATGGGTGCCGATCGCGCTATCCACGTTGACGTCAAGGAGGGTGAAGAGCTGGAACCTCTGGCTGTTGCCAAGCTGCTTCAGAAGGCTGTGGAGTCCCATAAGAGTAACCTGGTGTTCCTTGGCAAGCAGAGTATTGACGATGATGCGAACCAGACGGGACAGATGTTGGCGGGTTTGTTGGGCTGGAGTCAGGCGACGCAGGCTAGTAAGGTCGTTATTGGCGAGGGCGACGTGGTGGAGGTCACGCGGGAGGTGGATGGTGGTGTGGAAACTGTCAGAGGAAAGCTGCCCATGATTGTGACGACGGATCTCCGGCTGAACACACCGCGCTATGCGACGTTGCCTAACATTATGAAGGCTAAGAAGAAGCCAATGGAGAAGAAGACACTGGCCGACTTTGGTATTACTTCCGAGAGACGTCTCAAGGTCCTCAAGGTTGAGGGTAAGTTACCAAAACTAACCGGCGCATACCATCGAACAACACTAACATTCTTCCCTTTTTCTAGAGCCCCCAGTTAGACAGGGTGGTGGCAAGGTGGACAGTGTTGACGGTCTCGTTAGCAAGATCAAGGAACTCGGCGGTCTGTAAGTGTATTGATATGGGTTTGTTAGGGTTACATATTAAAGAAACCAATAATATGGAGCGGTATTGTGTTCTGCATTGCGCATGTGTTGGAGATGTCGGCGACTATGCAGGTTTTCCCGATCGCTCGTTACACCCGTAATGCCGAGTCATGGGTGTACGATGAGCTGGCGGTTTGGCGATGCCGGTTGTCGGAGGTCAAGCGCGAAGGTGGCGTCATCCCTCCGACGCCACTGTCGGAGTGTATATGTGGCGTTTCGGGTTAGGGTCGTCATGTCAGGCGGGGATCCAGGATGTCGGGTATTGAATGCATTTCCAGTCGCATTGTTCAGAGTTAAGACGGTTGACGGACTGAAGATGATGCATTTAAATCCGGACAACGATGACTGGAGGGATGCCCCGAGTGCGTCATTGTAGTTACTCAGAGCAGAAAGAGTCATCTTATCGCAGGGGAATGAGACGGGAACCCTATGTTTGTGCGACGCCAGAAACAAGGCTGGGCGTCCTCTGACGGAGGGGAATCGCCGCGCCTTTCGTTATCCCCGGGCACCAGATCCGGCGGGGTCTTCCGTGCGCCCTGACTGATGTGACAAAGACAAGGGAAAGGCGTAAAAAAGATACGGCACTTGTGTGCGTTTATATTCTGTGACGCCCTTCTTGTAACGTCGTAATATGTCCGACATATCGACATGTATAGGTTCTTCCCGTGCCTGTATTCTACAATCCACTGTCTCAGATCCCCATCGTAGACGCACCTTCTACATATTGTCGCATCGCGATAAGAAGCAGTGTCGGAAGGAGCGATTAAATTAACCGTCTTAGACAAATCCGCATTACCCAAATAGGAACGGCCGTGGGCTAGTAACCAATCAGCGTTGGGCTCTTTGTAGTGGTTATCAGTGATGCAGGCTAAAGTGATGCGAATTGAATGAATGATGGAAAGGGAATCCGGACATGTGTTTGCCGCAGCGTCAGTGATCAGCAGCATAGCTTCGTCTTTTGGTTGGCTCGTCGGGGTGGCCTGGCCTGTAGTGTGATAGATGCGGCTCTAAGTGTGTGTGTAAACGGAGTGAGTAATCCGTTTAGCCCCCCTTCTGTACATAACACAGTCATTAGGGGCCACCGGTAAAGAACCCTTTATCCCGCTGGAATGGAACTTGCAAAGGAGCATATTATACGTACATAATAATTTTGTCAGCCGCCCGATTCTTTACAGTACTTTCCTTTTTTTTCCTTCCCTTTTCTATCAATCGATTCAAGTCCGTTCACTTCTATCCACTTCGTCGTCTTCACGATATCATTATCAAATCCCCACATTCAGTGCCTCCCTTCTTCACCCCGCTTACATCTCCGTATCTCCCGTCTTTCTTAAAAAAAACTCAATTCCTAAGTTGTCGCTGTTTTGATCAACTTCTTTCTTCTTCACCCTCTTGATTCAACTTAAGCCGCGCTTATGCAGCGCTGCTCAGTCTTCACCTCCCAGGACTACCTTTCTGGTAAGTACATACATACCCGATTCCCAAGAGACGGCCCTCTCACTCCGCTCTATTAGGAAGACGCCGTCTATATCGGGTTGGGTTTCCGTCATGGCTATTTCCCGTGGCTTCGTGTGTTGTCGGTTACTAACCATTCATTTCATCAATAGACCATCTGTGGAGAGCCCTTAACGCTTAACGGCCAAGTCAGCTCCCAGATAGTTTTCCCTCTTTTGAAAAATACCTCTTTGTTTATAACCCATCAGCCCCAAAAAAAAACCATCAAATGTCCGCCTTTTCCCGTCTTTCTACTCGCTTGGCTTCGGCCAAGCCTACGCTTTTCTCCGCCGTTCGCTTCCAGTCTACCAAGGCCGGAAGTGCCGGTCGGGCTATGCCTAGCCGCTCCGTCCGCTCGACGGAGCCCGCTAGATCTCTTGATGCGACTTTGACTATCAAGGTAAGTCTTTATTTTGTTTGTTGTCTTGGCTCCCCACAAACTAATCAAAACAACCCTCGTAGAACGGCCCCGTCTTCCACGGTAAGGCCTTCGGTGCCAACTCCAACATTTCCGGTGAAGCCGTCTTCACTACCTCGCTCGTCGGCTACCCGGAGTCCATGACCGATCCCTCATACCGCGGTCAGATTATTGTCTTCACCCAGCCTCTCATCGGTAACTATGGTGTCCCCTCGGCCCAGCGTGACGAGTACAACCTCCTCAAGTACTTTGAGTCCCCGCACATCCAGTGCGCGGGTGTCGTTGTTGCCGATGTTGCCGAGCAGTACAGCCACTGGACTGCTGTGCAGAGTCTCAGCGACTGGTGCGCTAGTGAGGGCGTTCCTGCCATTTCGGGTGTTGACACCCGTGAGATCGTTACCTACCTTCGTGAGCAGGGTTCCTCGCTCGCCCGTATCTCCGTTGGTGAGGAGTACGATGCTGACGAGGACGAGAGCTATATTGACCCCGGTCAGATTAACCTGGTTAAGCGCGTGAGCACCAAGGCTCCCTTCGTTGTTGAGTCGCCCGGTGCTCGTCTTCACGTTGCCCTGATTGACTGCGGTGTCAAGGAGAACATTCTCCGCTCCCTGGTTAGCCGTGGCGCCTCCGTTACCGTCTTCCCCTACAACTACCCCATCCACAAGGTCGCCAACAACTTTGATGGTGTTTTCATTTCCAACGGCCCCGGTGACCCCACTCACTGCCAGGAGACTATCTTCAACCTTAACCGTCTGATGGATACTTCGGCTGTCCCCATCATGGGTATCTGCCTTGGTCACCAGCTTCTCGCCCTGGCCTGCGGTGCTAAGACTATCAAGCTCAAGTACGGTAACCGCGCCCACAACATCCCCGCTTTGGACCTTACCACCGGCCAATGCCACATCACCTCCCAGAACCACGGATACGCCGTCGACACGACGACGCTCCCATCCGACTTCCGCGAGTACTTTGTCAACCTTAACGACGGGTCCAACGAGGGTATGATGCACAAGACCCGTCCCATCTTCTCCACCCAGTTCCATCCCGAGGCTAAGGGTGGCCCTATGGACTCGTCGTACCTGTTCGACAAGTACATTCAGAACGTGCAGTTCTTCAAGGATAGTCAAAAGGTGTACAAGGACAACCGGCCGTCGCAGCTGATGCTCGACATTCTGAGCCGTGAGCGTGTCGGTGTGGAGCCACAGCCTCTGGCGGCCACTGCTTAAGCATAGGGCTTTAGCGTTTTTTTGTTTTTGGGTTTTAGTTAATTTGGTTAGAATGTTGAAACTTGATGTTTGTTTTGTCTCAATGCCGTATAAGTTCCGTCCATAAGTGAAGCTTCATGATGCACTACTAGTCCTAATTGGGACTACACCTGGCTTCACCCTAGTGACTAAGCTAACCCTAACAGTGCTCTCAAGCCTATGCGGCAGGATAAGCCACTATCTGATATTGCGCTGAATTAAAGCGGTGATGTTTCTCTTCCTTTTGCGTTTCGAAAGAAAGTACACGATTGTGACGACTAGATACCTTATCGCCTATATATCGACTTGCTTGTTCCAAGGCGACCTCGAAAGAACTAAAAAAAGCAGTCTGGACTGTTTATATATACAAAGTTTCTGACCCCTTTGATTATTCGCATTCTTTGCGACCGCATTCCCGGCCACGATTCTACTTGCGCATCACCGCTACCGCCCCCCTCGAAAGACATACCATAACCATGGCTTCCAAGGCAATGTGGGAGGTTGACCCCGAAACCCGGTCAAAGGTACTTATATCCATCTCACATCAAGAGACCCCCCGTACCCGTCTACCGAACGTCTCGCTAACAAGTTTTCATCCCCGTAGCTCGCTACCCTCCAACGCGAACAGGCAAACAGTATCTGCTGCGACTGCAACGCGCCCTCTCCGCAATGGGCGTCTCCGAAATTCGGGATCTTCATCTGTCTGGTTTGTGCGGGGGTGCATCGTGGGTTGGGTGTACATATCTCGTTTGTCCGCTCGATTAGTATGGATGCCTTTAAAAATAGTGAGTTGGATAGGATGCGGTTGGGCGGGAATGCCGCGTGGCAGGCGTTTTTTAATGCACATGAGGAGAATCAGAAGGCAGGTGTCACGTGGGATACGGCGACGATTGCGGAGAGGTATTCGGGAGATGTGGGCGAGGAGTGGAAGGAGAAGTTGGCTTCGCAGGTTGAAAACCGTCCGTTCGTCCCCCCTGCGAAGAAATCTGTTCCCCCCACCTCCACCTCCCCAGCCGCCCCCCT
>JMSH01000133.1:26133-53569 GCA_000712465.1 Huntiella moniliformis | reverse complement strand
GATAGGTTGAGTAGATGGACAGACGAGGATTATATGTATGGACTTTCTAACATACAATGACGGTTGATACCTAAGCTAGTAGAGTGACATTAGGATCATTGCGACGACAGACTTGGCGAAAGTACGCTGAATTGGTTGTCTGACGGGCGGTTAGACGCTGACCATAGGCTACACCCAAGGCGGGCGAGACACATGTATACAACGATACTTCGCAAGCGCGTTTCTATCGCCTCGCCAGAGAGCCAGCCCAAACAGCACAGTAGCATCCACCATTCCCTTCAATAGTTGAGGCTGACCCTGCAGACCCGAACGCCCATAGTGGATCTCCAAAAAGCAACACATTCCGCGTTTCCAAACAATGACAGTAGGATGGCCGGGTCCCGCCCCGTCCCCGGAAACCCCTCTTTCGGCCCGACCATCGCCTCCATATAAGGCGTCTTAAGCTATGCACGTTGGATGTAGCTACACACATACGTACATATGGAACGTCGAGCCCAACTCCAGGAACTCTGGTCTCGGTTAGATCAATGTCAGTGCGGAAGCGGATCCAACAGCCCAATCCAGCCATATCTACCGTAAACCACTATAATGATCCAAGCCATAAAACAGCTTATGTATGTACATATGTACGTATGTGCAACCCGTACTAATGTATTCAATTCGTTTTCTCTTTCCTTTTCATCTCTGCATATGCATACGTATATACATACACCCCTCTTTGTCACATCCACCCGCCCTATCTCCCCTTCGGGAAGGCACACCCCGACACCAGCTAGCCCATACTAATCTCGGCATGTACGGGTTGTGGGACAAAAGATGATACTGCAGGTGCCCCACACCACCAAGTTGATAGCATGAACCTCAATGAAGAAGTATCTGTGTTGTCTCGCTGTTGCCGTGTGCATGTTAGCGAGGTGGAGATTCCGGCAATTGACAGATGGAAACATATTCTGCCGCGGGGTAATTGACCAGCTAACTACACACCTAATTTTGGCTTCAAAACAGTAACCCCGCAAAGCTCCGTACAACACCATCGATCTATCCTGACCGCCTCTCTATCCACCAAAGTCGAGTTCTGTCGCGGCATGCACGGGTACGTACATACATACACACATGCATGCATCCGTCTATCCACATTCACACCTCATCCACTCAAGTTGCACCGTAACACGACATTCTTCAAACCCTACCTGTCTATAATCTGTCTTAACCGGCAAAGTCAGTCACGCGCGCATTTGTAAGAAGAGCCGGCTCCGGTGGATGTTTCTAAGTCAGGAGTCTGGTTGTTGACTTTGAAGACATGAGAACATAAGATACCAGGGGCCCTGTCAGCGTTGCATTCGGTAGCAGGGTAGCTTTGTTTAGGTTGAACTGGTGGTCTGGGAGTTATTTTGGGAAAAAAGTGGTTGGGCAGCAACTTGTATTTCGGGTGGCAGTTGATTGCGTATGTTGGGCGTGAATTTCATTTCTCATTTGATGATGAGGAATAACTTTTTCACGGTTGTAGGGAAGGTTACACAATAATTGAGGCTCTTGATCGGGAGCTCATTCATGAGATAATGTCGCGCGATAAACAATCTATAGCTGAATGAATGACGTATGTAGGTAAAGATTTTAGAGAAATGTAAACATTAAGAAAGACTGATCGTAACATCATAACTACCCGCTTCATTGTCCTTCAGGCGTATTCTTGTATCATGTTGCCCTCCAATTGGAAATCATCACCGCCCATTTCGCCAGTCTTCTCTTCTTCCGTCTCCATTGTCGCCATGCCGTCCAGATCCTCATCTCTCCGAACATCATTAGTTTCTGCTACCATCTTAGTATTGCTTCCCACTAGATCTTCAACATGAGAATCAATAAGACTCATGAATACCTCCAAAATACGCTCTTCACGCTTCGCCATGGCACCTAACTTATCATCAGGGTCCGTGATCAAAAGGAGACTATCTTTTTCGTTGATGCGACCGGAGATCATCCCTGTTGAGATAAGGTGACTTATGGTGTCAATCGTGTCCTCGTAGGAGATGTGTAACTTGTTAGAGATAACGTCGAGTCTGATACGGCTATACGGGGCAAGTAAGGTCCGGATGCAGCGGATCCATAAACTCCGGAGAACTTCAGCCATGTTTGTCTGCATGAATTCATCGTTGCAGATATCGGGGTTTTCGTCTAAAATGGCCTGGAAGCCAACAATATCTTCCTTTTGCCACGCCTGGTGAAGAAGACGCATCGGCTGGATTCGAGCATCTCCCTGTAATGGCCGGGCTTCTTGTGATGAAAACGGATCAATCTTGGTCTTCATGAGCATGCTTGTGAGAATCACGTACTTGAGAAGTTGCATGCGGTGAGGAGACCCCGCCTCGTCATAGTGCTTGAACGCCTCAAGGAAGTCCTTGGTAGCCTCATCCCAATTCTCGTCGGCCATGTGCATTTTACCACCACATTCGTGGATGACACCTAGAACCTTTGGATGGGAGACAGCGAACCGCACCTGTAAAGACCGCTCGTAAATCTCCTTGACCCGGTGCATATGTCCCAGTTTAGTAGCTAGTTGGATATCCGCAGCGTAAATCTCCAGCGTATAGGAGCTCTTTGAAGCATCGTCTGCGCCACCATCCATAAGGTTGGACTCATAGAGTCTTTCAATGACGTCTGCGGCTTCTTGGTATTCGGCACGTTGCATCAGAATGTTTGAGTAGTTGATTGAGATTTTGAGAAGTTGGCGGTCGGACTTGATTTCTTCGAGGGCGCTGATCGTAGCCTTATAGATCTGGTGGATTTCATCCACAACACGAACGGAAGGCTCAAACTTCTCAAAGAAGTCTAACATCTTAGCGATAGCTGTTTCGGAATAGGCCCGCGAAATCGCTCGTTTTATGTATGTCATAAGTTGTGTCCAGTGCGCTACGGCCTATCATAGAGATGATGATTGTGGTTAGTTTATCTTCTGGTCTTCGCCAATTCGCCATCAAGCACTTACATCCTGAACTCTTTCCCGCTTCCATTCCAGTTTGACTGCCTGTTTCAATGCTTTGAAACCCCATTCACCCTTCTCGCCCTGCTGTTCTTCTAACTGCGCAACTCGTAGAAACTCTTTCACAGCAAGGTCCGGATCCGTCTCCTTGTATGCCTTGGCTGCATAGTAGACATTTTCCACGTCCAGATTTGCCTCATCATCTTCAGAAGATTCGAATTCGTAGTCTAGCTCATCGCCAGACTCTTGCATAAAGTCATCGTCGTCACTCATTGCGGGCTGGCTGTGGGATAAATTTTAATACCCCTGTGATGATTCGGTAGAAAGCGAAGTGTTGGAAGATGAATATCGGGAAGCGATGATTTGGATATTTGGGTGTTGAAAGGTGGGAGTCGTGAATAAATTCCCACGCTAGTTGGTCTTTCGCCGCGACTGTAGCTTGCGGTTTGCAAATGACGTCGTTGCCATTTAGCGCACGTGTATACCCTTGTCAACCCTTGCGCTGTTGGTCACGTGAAGGGGATTCAGTAAGGCCTTGGGAAGCCTGAAGACTACTCGATATTTATATTCACTCAGTTGCTAGTGTGTTTTCAAAGATAAATCAAGCTGACTCGGTACAATTCCTATTCTAGTGATACATCGAGCCACTCGGCAATGTGTGGGCAAAAAGTTCTATCCCTTTACTACGATTCTTGCTGTCCTAGCATGCTACATGCGGTCCACCTACAAAGCTGGTCAATAGTAGGGTTACTTGACTAAGACCAGTGCAGTGGACACCAATTGAAGTGATGTGGACATCAGGTGTGTGTATACTACCCAACGGCAAGCTCATCTACTTCGAATTCGCACCGACGGTGGAAGTCTTTAACGAGGTTGACAGTGGTACATAGCAACACCTTATTAGGCACGTGAGTGAAGTCGTAGTTGTGCGAGATTTTACAGTTTCCAAGGTTAGTCAGTTTCATCAACACAATTGGTGGTCATATCATCATCTCAATGAAAACAAATGTTGAAAATCATGGGTTTCTTGACAAGCAGAATGAATACATGATGAAACTGGCGGAAGAAAAACAAGGCAACTCCTGTTCTACACTGTAGTCGGTTTATCTAGACAGGCATCTTGATGGTTAGATACTTTATGCGGTTGATGTGCTATTACAATTCTGAGTCTGTGCTAGGAAAAACTGGGATTCGCAGTTGCGGGTGTTACACAAGTCACTAGTGTCGGATAACATCGACAACATTATCCTGACAAGGACCATAGACAAGTTATTATGGTTTTCCGAAACTAACATGTTGCATGGGTATATGGGCAGACATGCATGTATACCAAAACGAAACCACATATACAACGCCAGTTACTTTGAACTTTTGTCGAATCACCAGGCCAAAGTAAAAGCTAGGCACTTGTATCCCGGGTCAGGCGGGCCCCTATGGGACCAAGAGTAGGACTTCTAGATAACACCGCTCTGCAAATCTCCATACTTGTATGCTGGCACCATGAAGATTCTGCTCCATTGCTAGACACAAAAGAAATGCCTTATAAGCTTGGAAGGCCAAAAGAGTGTCAGTATCGATTCACTCCTTTTTGTCCTGTACGGGCCGGCTCTAAGAGTGCGGCTTTGGGTGTATGGGGACATTGCCAGTTCTCAATATCCCAGGGCAGACTGGAATACACTATAGCTCAAGAAAGAAAACCATATGACGGATTACTTTGTGTATGGAAACACTATTATGTCATTCTCGTGTATTGTGTCACTCGCACAATCATTGGGAGAGTTGGGGGACTTTGATGGACGATTATTTCCCTCGTGTACCCATTGCCAATCCAACTCATTTTACAACTCAGATGTTGTTCAAGCAGCAGAATAGAACTTACTGTAGCATATCGCAACTCGTGTTTACCTTAACTTTACTATCTAATGCCCCTAAAACTGCCCCTCTGTGTTCCCATCCCCCATACTTTTCAACGCTGAACTCCCGCTCAAAATAGCCCCCATAATACCATCAACATACTCTGCCCCACTCCACTTCTGATGCGTAAGAACTTCGCAACCCGTTTCAATCTCCTGTTGCTGTACCAACTCAACATAGGCCTTCATGCCCTCCGTAGCGAACCTCCTCGATAGCTCCGTCGTAGCCACAGCATTGCTATGTAATCCCGCTAGAGAAACAAGCTGCAGTACGAACCCCTCCTTTGCAAGATCCCAAATAAAAGATTTAAGTGTTTCCTCTGTGAATCCATGGGCTGTCCAGTTGAAACTGGGACTTAAGTTGTATACGAGTGGTTTATGCGGGGTAACCATGCGGATTTCCCGGGCTAAATTACGGGCCACAGTCAAGTTCGGATCCCCCGTTTCAACCCAAAGCATATCGGCATAGGGCGCAAAAGTGAGTGCCCGTTTCGTCGCCGCCGGCATACCTGCTCGATAATGGTAGTATCCTTCCCGTGTCCGTGGAATGTCCCAGCTGAATTGTATCGGGGCCTCTGTAAGTCTTTGGAGGAGACGGCGCTTATGTGCCACACCCATGTCCGGAGTGAACTTTACCCGTTCTAGGTACCTATCAATAGCGGCTGTTTCAACTCCGTGGTTTTCCAAATGTTCTTTTGCAGCCTCGTCAAAGGTGACTAATTGGACCTTCTTCATCCACTCCTTTTCAAAGGCATTCATCTCCTCTGTTGAAGCGCCCTTCATTTCCATAGCCTGTAGACTCTCTGCCAGCGGCTCCACTGATAAATCAGCAACCCCAAGTATAAACTCATGGTCTCTAGCGTCAACCGCACTAGAAATCAACCTTCCACTCTCTGCATCCGTCCGTGCAATCACCAGATTCTCCGTCCCCATGATATCCCATTGGAATCTCGCGGCAACAAGTCGATTCACATGTTCCCCCATCGGGACTAACACCTTCCCCGCCAAATGTCCGCATTTCTTCCCTCCATGCATCTGGTCCTCAAAGTGGACCGCAGCCGCGCCATTCTCAGCAAATAGTTTAGCTAGTTTCATCACGGCTGTTAGCCCTCCATGGCCGGTATCTCCATCTGCGATGATGGGCCGGAGGAAGTCAACATAGGGCGTTTCTCTGCGCTTCTGGGGCGTCATGAGACGGCGGGTGTACCACTGTTTTCGGTCGTGCATGGACTGGGCTTTTGCTAGTCGCTGGACTTGAGATGGGACAGTGTTATAAGGGTAGTCGCCAAAGTCGGGGGATACCTCGTTGGTGGTAGTCAAGAGGGATGAACAAGCCCAGCCAGAGACATAGAGTACTTCTTGGTTGGCGGCTTGCTGGGTCATTTGAACAGGGTCAATTGCGCCAACTATTGATTCGTTAAAAGATGTACCATGGTGGAATGCCCTACTAACTCACGTGTATGAATGGGTAATCCTTCTGCCTCCCGCTGCTTCACCAAAGCAAACAACTTTTTCGCCATAACAGAGCTGGTGTAAGTCTGACTTTGGGACCCACGCTTCGAAATGACGTCATCGACACTATATGGCCGTTTGATGCCCTCGAACCGAGGTGAATCAAACCATTTCTGGACTTCTTGTCGTTGCTGATCGAACAAGATGTCCTCCGCTATGCCAGTTTTTTTTGCTTCGGGAAGCAGTTGAAAGGTATCCGTGGGTGGTGGTGTCGACATTTTAACGGTTGAACTGAAAGCTCTTAATCCAGGATGTATAATTGAAGTAGACAATGGAAGTCTCGACAAAATGCGCCGACTGCGCAAAATCATAGAAACACTGCGATTCATATCTGAAAAATGCACCGAGTTCTTTTATAAAAAACAGAAATGAAATTCATTTTGTCAGCTACGGTTAATTAACTTTTGTTTTAACCTTTAGAGATTGGAGGAACTCGCGGTAACTTGTCAGCAACTGTCTCATTGTGTGACGTCTTAGTCAAAGAGTTGGAGGAGCATCTCGGCTCACATTTGACGGGTGTTAGCTCCAACGGGATTACCGGATTTGGATACTATAGGGTTATTAGGGTATACCAGGCATGGGCCCACTTTTGCGACGGGAGGATTGAGCGGCGGATTAATTATCGACGGACTTCAAGGTATTTTTAGGTAGGCTTCAATAATTGCATCCACATTCGCGGTATTTTATCGCTTTCTCTGTTGCCAATAATTTATTTGTTGTGGGATTAGTACGATGGGTTCTGGAGATCTCAACGCAAAGAAGTCGTTCCACCCCTCTGGTGGGCGCAACCAGGCGCGCCGCTACGAGCAAGAACAGGATGCTCTGCGCGAGCGCAAGCGGACGCGGCAGCGCATTGAGGAAATCAAAGGTATGTGACATTCATGATGGTATGATACCAGGCGACACTGGTGCTAACTATCTTTCTACAGAGGAACGCGCTCGCGAAGAAGTACAACGTAAACTCGAAGAATCCGGAGGCCGCAAACGTGTCGATCGCGTCGACTGGATGTACGAAGGCCCAAGTAACAATTCTAGCGCGCCAACAGCCGAACAAGAGGCGTATCTACTGGGTACCCGATCAATCGAGAAGGTGTTGATAGGCGACGATAATAAAGGGCTATCCAAAGATGCGGCGCCATCTGCTTACATGCCAGTAGCTGCCAATGCAGTTGATAATGCGGCGGATTTGGCGCGGAAGGTTCGCGAGGATCCGTTGTTGGCTATGAAGATGAGAGAGCAGGCGGCAATTGCGGAAGCGAGGAAGAGAGCTGGGGCTGAGGGGAGAGTTAAGGCGGAGCGGGAACGAGAAAAGGGCGGACGGAGAGAGAGAAGTCGGGATAGAGGATCAAGGAGACGGGAACGGAGTCGGGATCGTGATAGGAGAAGGAGCCCGGAGAGACGAGGTTATCGATCCGAGAGGGATAGAGACGGTGATAGAGACAGAGATAGATATGCCTCGGGGAGGTCAAGTCATCGGTCTGACAGAGACAAAGACAGGTCTGATCGGGATAGTCGTAGGTCAGACAGAGATAGAGATGGTGGGCGGGATAGAGCGCGAGACCGAGACAGTGACCGACGCCACCGATCCCGTAGTCCTCGGTAATGGTCTTTTCATGATATAACGCTTTCTTTCAGTCCACATACCCAATAGATATCAAAAGCCTTTTCATCCCATCAGATGACTCTCTTTGTGCCTCCCAAACGGCCCCATCCGGCGTCGTACAAACCCCACCGTTGGTAACACCAGCGGGAACGATGACCGGCGCTATGGCAACTACCCCTGAGTGTTCAAGACGTTGTATAGCCCAAAAAGGAGTTCGGTGACATGTACTTTGCGGTCTTGTGCATACGGGCGCTTCTGGCATGGATTGCAGGGATGGATGGCATGAGAACGACGGATTCTGATCTGCAGGCTGGGCAAGCATGATACGGGGGCAACCAGAGGGATAGAGATAGGAAAGAACGGGAACACGAAGCTGAATGGGCAAAAGGGAAGTTGCTTGAAGTATAAGAAGGGAGGCACGGGTCGACTGGGACGTCTATTTTGCAAATAAGCTGGAGTTTTGGTTGAAGACTTCTTGGTGGCTATCATCATCATTGTTTCGTTAATAGCATCAATTCTTAATATGCGCACAACAACCTTGACGGCAGCCTTATTGGCTGTCGCGCCAGTATCAGCAACTTACTGGATGGAATCCATTGCTCATCAAGGCATAGCTCCATATGCTTCTAACGCCGCTGACTACCCGGTATTCCGAAACGTACGCGACTACGGCGCCAAAGGTGACGGTATCCACGATGACACCGCTGCGATCAACGCCGCCATTTCCTTTGGAAACCGTTGTGGCCCCGGGACTTGCGCTGGCAACACCGCGACCCCGGCGACTGTGTATTTCCCCGCGGGAACATATCTTGTCAGTGACTCGCTAGTGGGATATTTCTATACGCAAATAATCGGTGATGCGGAGGATATGCCGGTGATTAAAGCCTCGCGTAATTTCTCTATGGAAGGAGCGGCGAAGGGTATCATTGATGGGAATCCGTATGTTAATGGGACATTGGCTTGGACTTCGGTGAATACGTTTTTCAAGCAGGTGCGCAATTTGGTGGTGGATATGACGGGGTTGCCTCATGGAGTGACGGCTGTTGGTGTACATTGGCCGTGTTCACAGGCCACATCTGTTGATAACGTGGTTTTCAAAATGGCAGATGCTCCAGGGACTGCGCAGACCGGACTGTTGATTGAGTCTGGATCAGGCGGGTACCTTGGGGACCTTATATTTGAAGGCGGAAACGTTGGAGCCAACCTGAATAACCAGCAATTCACAGCACGGAACTTGAAGTTCTTTGGTGTTCAAACGGCAGTTAAGATGGGGTGGAATTGGAGTTGGACCTACAAGAGTTTATCCGTGAAGAATTGTTCTGTGGGTGTTGAGATGGCCACGGGGACGACGGGCTCTATGAGTATTATTGACTCGGACTTTGAAAGTGTTGGGACGGCAATTGTAGCGACGTATGTTTCGGGGTTTAACAGTACCGAGGCTGGTGCGCTTTTGGTGGATAATGTGTCGTTCTGTGATGTCAAGACGGCTATCATCAATGCTAACAGGACGGTGATTCCCGGAGGACCTGGGACTACCATTGTGGAGGGTTATATTAATGTAAGTGTAGAAGACGTCTATATCTCTTGGTATATACTAACATTGTGATAGGGAAACTCATACACGCCAAATGGTCCAAAGCAGGTCGTTGGATCCGACCCTAGTGCGTCGAAGAGACCGACAGTGTTGACTGACCGGAGCGGGAAATACTTTGAGTATTCTAAGCCGTCATATGCGGAGTACCATGTGTCGCAGTTTCTCTCAGCACGTTCCTTTGGGGCTAAAGGTGATGGTTCTACAGATGACACTAAAGCATTGAACAGGCTGTTTGCGACTGCTGCTCGTAAGCCTGATTCGGTGGTGTTCATTGATGCCGGAATGTATGTTGTTACAGATACAGTGGTGATTCCAGCAGGAGCCAAGGTTGTTGGCGAGGCGCTTTACAGTGTTATTTTGGGAACAGGGAAGAGGTTTCAGGATATGGATAACCCGTATCCTGTTGTTCAAGTGGGAAAACCTGGAGAAATGGGCAGAGTTGAGTGGTCGGATACCATTGTTTCTACGAGAGGTGCTACCGCGGGTGCTAAGCTGATTGAGTATAACCTCTACTCACCAGACCGGCCATCGGGGATATGGGATGTTCATGTCCGGGTTGGTGGGTTTGCGGGGTCTGATTTACAGTTAGCTGACTGTGTAACTACACCTGCTACTGGGGCTATCGACAAGAAGTGTATTGCGGCGCACACCAGTATTCATATTACAGAGTTTGCTTCAGGTCTGTACCATGAAAACTGCTGGATTTGGGTGGCGGATCACGACTTGGAGGATCCTCAGTATACTCGGGTGACGATTTATGCTGGACGTGGAATGCTCATTGAGTCGCAAGACGGTCGGATTTGGGTTTCGGGAAGTGGAGTTGAGCATCACGTGTTGTATCAATACCAAGTTCACAAGACGAAGAATGTGTACATGGGGTTGATTCAATCCGAGACTCCATACTTCCAACCTAGTCCTCCTGCTTCCGAGCCGTTCACCCTGGACGCCAACATCTCAGATCCCGATTTTGCTACTGATTGTGCAGGCCGAGCTGATGACGTTCCGTGTGAAATGGCTTGGGGTTTCCGGTCAATTCAATCTGAGAACGTGGTTGTAATGGGCGCGGGTCTCTATTCCTTCTTCAATAACTACCAAACCCTCTGTAGTGACACTGGCTCTAACTCGAGCTGTCAGGCACGCATTGTGGATATCCAAAGATCGGGTGGCTACGCACCTGCGGGGCCCGTCACAATTTGGAATTTAAACACTATTGGGACAAGAAAGATGGTTACAGTGGATGGCGTTGATGTTGCGGGGTGGAGAGAGAACCAGAATTCGTTTTCGCAGACTATTAATAAGGTGAAGGTTACTTAGGTAGTTTGAAGTAATTATAATACAGTTTTTGGGTATTTTAAACACTATGACTAGGAACTCCACAGGCCAGAAAGCGCCGTAAGTCCAATGAACAAGGCCTCATCAGTACGCATGTTCCGGCTACCAGTGCCAGGGAGCACGTTAATCCAGTGATCGAAAAGTTCCTTCGCCTTGCTCCCGGTGACATCGACACTCGCCAAATCAGCATCATTACTAACAGCATACTCAATACCCTTGGGCCCACCAAAGACAATCAGAAGATGCTTGAAATCCAAGGTTCCATCCCGCGGAAGTCTCGATACAGGCTTTCCACGCTCAGACGTACCCACCGACAAGTCATAACCATCTTCATACGGCGCCTCAGTGAACACCGCGCCAATCCCCTTGGCCTTCCGGATCTGATAACCCCAGTAATACCCACCAGCTGTCCGCGGCTCCGCAGGGTGAATAGCCTTCGCTTTACTCGTTGGGCTATCCATTACAACGGTGACTCTTGTCCCTACGGGAATAACCTGGTCCAAAACAGCATGGTCTTTCAACCCCACATCCACCATGCTCACCTTGGAATTCTTCCCCTTCACAACAACTCCCTCGCGATACGGAAGCCACTCGGCTGGGTGTGGGTGGTGCGGCATGTCGAGGGATGGCAGTTTACTAGCCAACCGGAGATTCTGGTGAAGAGGGAAAAGAGCCTTGCGCATGAAGGGGGGTGTCTCAAGGTAGCTGAGAATGTGGCTGAGGAAATGGACCGGGTCGGTGTCGGCGGTGTACGACTTAGGATCAATTTGGGGGGGGGTTGTCGGCGCGGGAGCGTCGTTGTAGATGATTATTTCGTCGACGGAGTGTAAGGCGAGAGCGCGGCCGAGACGGCCTGGTAGGGCGACTTGTTGGTCGGTTGTGTGGGCACTGAAGGGGGTTAATATCCCGTATTCACCAAGCCTTTTAAAAAAAACTTACTCCTCAAGGACACTGGCCGGGATAGCCACGGAGACAGTCCAGGTTCTACCACCCTCAATGGGTCTCACCCGGCAACTCGGCTTGGTATAGTCGGTCACATGGGAGAGCTTACTGCGCTATTCACTGTCAACTTCATTCCCCTCATCATTCTCCATCAGCCCAACATACCTTGGCAGAGCGATCGTCTTCAATTCTCTCAGACATTTTTGTGTGGTTGCTTTCTCCTTATGTCGATACTGATAGATAGAAGCAATTACCATCTTTAGAAGGTTTGATAAATTTTGGCGGTGAGGATTATAACAGGCAGAATTGTTGACCGCCTTGTAACCCTTGTATTGGCGCATGGGATTCGTGATGGTGTTGAAACGTCATTGTTTGGAGATGGAAGTAGATAAGAGAACGAGGACAAAATGGCGCCTATTGAGATTAAATCGGCCGCGCAGTTCGATGATATTCTGGGGAAGAATGCCCTGGTGGTAGTTGATTGTAAGTTTATTCGCAGCTACTAGAAACATACCCGTGACTAATAAACACAGTCTACGCAACCTGGTGTGGTCCCTGCAAGGCCATCGCCCCAAGCTACAATTCCCTCTCTACTGCGCATCCGAGAACGCCGTTTTTAAAGGTCGATACGGACGCGAATAATGCGATTGCCGCGAGATATTCGGTTCGGGCTATGCCCACTTTCAAGATCTTTGTGAAGGGTGTAGTTGTGGAGACGGTTCAAGGCGCGGATATTAAAGGGTTAACAGCCGCGGTTGAGAAGGGTGTTGCGCTGGCGGGGAAGACAGGCGGTGCTGGGTTCTCAGGTGGTGGTCAGAGACTTGGTGGGGTGGGGGTTGATGGGGTGAAGAAGGCGGTTAGGAATGATGGGAGAGGATTTCTACAGAGGTTGTTTGAGGGGTTGTATTATATGGTGGGGTTATACCTCGTATCTTTGTTCTCTGTGAGTCTACCATCGTTCTATATATTACGAAAATCAGTACTAACACTCTCAGCTCGACCCATATGAAAGCGCCCGTACCTCCCGCTTCAACTCAACATCCCCTGTACCCTCCGCCAACGCCGGCCCCACAACCGGTTTCACCACAGGCTCTCCATCCGGCGGCGCCCCCCGGGCTAGACAGACTCCCCAAACCCGCTTCAAGACTCTCGCCGATCTATAGTTCTAATAAATCCTATATCCGTTCCGCAACTCTCCGTCCCACAGCCTCTCCACTCCAATACGCCCCCGTCGTAGTTCCCAACGCCACGAATGGCGCGACATGTTCTCCTGCAAACCAGAGACCTTGACCTGGTAGACCTTCTCTGAGAAGTTCAATGTCCACGTCGCCTTCTTCTAGGCCTACTTGGAAGTTACTGTAGCTTCCGTGACCGCCGAGATCATCCGTGTACCAGGAACTAGCGAGGCATTCTTGGATTTGACAGTCGGGGTTTGTGGGTGAGTATCCCGGTAACCGACTGATATAAGGGGTAAAGAAGTCGGCGAGATATTTCTGTTTTTCCTCAGCTGATAATGTAGCAGCATGTGTAGTCATCTCCTTTGACTGTTCCCCATAGATATAAAATAATAAAGTCGAATGAGAATCCGCCTTATTTATTCCCGCCAGGTTAATCATTTCCTGTCCCCATTTCCGCGGGTTCATATCCGTTGCGTATTCCGGTGACAACCATTGACAAAACCCCTTCATACTGCGTTCTTCAGATTGCCAGAACGCTTTGGGGAAATTTACGTATACCTTCTCTAGGCATCCCCAACCAAGCGACGATATAGCCTGGGTGAATCGTGGAGGGAGACTTGGCGTGAATAGGGCCGTGGAATGTTCTTTGAGATAGCCAAGGGAGGAAGTAACGATAACGTCGGAGAATGCATGACGAACACCGTTTGACGTTGTGACGTATACCGAGTCAGTAGTTGGCGCTCCAGGTTCTCTATACTCCACCTTCTCCACAAACGTATCCAATAGAACCTGACAGTCTTTATGTTCCCTCGCCGGTCTTGAGATCTCCTCTAGAATCTTTGTATAGGTGCCCTCCACAAACAAATTCTCTACGCCCGGTTAGTAAAAAGATCCCCATAGAACCAACAGAACTACTCACCTCCCTCAAGACACTCCTCCAACCAAAAGAATCTCAAACTCTGCTTCTCAACCGGCACCCCCACAAAAGCACCCCACCCCTCCGCCATCCTCAACACCAACTTTCTAGTTTCCTCATCTTCCAATTTCGGTACCTCCTGTAAAAAGAAGTCCCAAAGACTCACATCCACAGGAATCTTCCCCCGCTCCGTAGCCTCCGCCACTCTGAAAGCCTCCTGAATGATCCCCCACATCGCCGATGCAGCCGTCTCTCGTACCGCCTTAGGAACCTCCGAGCCATCGGGAGCTGCACAATAGGCTGTTTCGTCACATGACGAGCACGCCACATTCAGCCGCTTTGCGATCTGGGAGATAGGATTCCCGTCTGTCCCATGTACCCAATTGGCGCCCATATCAACCGTGTGTCCCCCCACAGTATCCTGACAAACTCGTCCTCCAAGATACCCCCTCGCCTCCAAAATCGTAACCTTCGCTCCAGCGCCCAATAAAACGTCCGCAGCTCTCAATCCTGCTAATCCGGCCCCAATGATTCCCACATGTCTCTTTCCGTCGGCAATCCCGGGACTTACGGCGCGGCCCGTCTCTGTTTGAAAGGCTGATAAATCGCGATACATTCTGGATTCAAGGCGTTCTTCCCGGGAAATTTCCCGACAAACAGAAAATGCGTCCATCTGGGCTTATTTATTGTCCGTCTGACTTGGACTAGTTTGCTTGTGGATTTCCTTGTTGGGTACCGAGGTAAAAAATGTAACCACACTTGTAAGAGATACGACAGAAAAGGTATGCGAATAAGACTCGGCTTAAATCCCACATACATTCAAAAAATCATATAGTTCTATCGCCGACTTCAGAAAAAAACTCACCACATAATCACTAACTGAGATAGCACGTTCACCTCTTAAAAAGTATCCACTTACGTCCCCATCTACCCTCGACTCAGCGCCTTACTCGTACCACCTCCCCAAAGGGGTGATCGCCGAGACTTAACCCTATTCACTTAACCCACACATGCACATCCCACTATCATCAATTTGTGTCACCATGAATAAGACTCGAAAAAACTAACAAATTTGACATCAAAAGTGCATATAAACGCCACAATAAACAAAACAACCAACCAACCAACCAACCGACCCACCAGCCAACCAGCCAACCCATCCAAATTTTCATCTTGCCCATTGAAAACCGGCCCCCACAACAGAAAAAAAGTCCCCTGGAACCAGAAACGAAACGCCAAAAACTCCAGAATCATGCCTTTTGCGGGAAACGGGGAGAACCGGACGGAAGAAAAAAAAAGAGATAGTAGGAAAGAGATATGAAAAAGATGAGAGACCAAGGTATGTCGATGACCAAGAAAAAAGAACATGTCCAAAACAGATAGGCAAGCCAACAAACTACCCCTTCTAAATCCGCTCGTAAAACAAAATATATGCCTCCTTGCTATCGTACAACGACTGCGCTGAAGACTTGCCCTTGAACGTGCCCTTGTTAGCATGTCCACTGTTTGGTCTACCTGAACCACCACCAGCGGTGGCACCATTGCCAGTAGCCACTGTGCTCCACCGCTTGTTGTTGTGACCAGGCGACGTCACCTGCTTCCACTCATTCGCATCATAGTCCTCATCCTCCTCATCACCATTTGAACCTACATCGCCGCCCATCGCCCCGAACCGGTTGCTGCCAGCTCCGTCTTTGCCGGGACTATTGGCACGACCTCCCTGGCTGCTAGCACGGGAGCTCGACGCATTCATTGGGTCGGCATGGTGGCTGCCGAGAGACTCCAGCTTGGTGTCATCAATGTGCATCCACTCGGCTCCGTCCTGTCTCCGGACGTCAACCGTGTAGTGGCCAGTGCTGGCATTCTTGCCATGATGGTAAACAACAGCGCTCAATCTGTACTTGCCCGGGACTGTGGCCGTCTTGTCACCGTCAGCCCGTGGCTGCAGGTTGCGGGCTAAGCACTCGCGGGGAATCTCGAGCTCAGTTGGGTAGCCAATACGCTTCCACAACTTTACCGTTCCGCCGGTAGTATCAAACTGGAAACGCTTCAGATGCAAGACAAGTACTGAGGGCAACTCGGAAATAAGAGTCTGTGTCGTTACAGAACCCTTGTCGCCGTGGTCATCCACAACCTCCTTGCGAACCATGTGCTTCAAAGCATCAACAATAGTGTTGATATGCGGCACATCAATGTCCAACTGAAGTGACTGGTACAGTTGCGTAGTGATAGAGGGCTTGGCACCAGTCCGCACCAGCTCGCATTTTGTATAACCCCCAAAGATCTGAGATACTGGAGAAACGGGCTCGTGACCAGACATTCTAGTGTTCTTCGTCTTTTGCTTGTGACCAACTTCAGTCCACTCCTTGGTCTTCTCTTCGGGTCCTTTGTCATTGCGCTTTTCAAGCTCATCCTTGATCAGAGCTGTGCACTCGTCGTCAAGAACTTGTAAAAGTAAACCAAGGAACTCCTCGGCATCCTGTTGGTGGCCAGGCTCCATATACTGGAACCGCTGCACCTGACGAAGAGCTGAGTAAAAGTATCTCGGTGAAAAGGGGTCACCGACGTGGCGGTCCTTGGCACGGATCGTTTCAACCAGCTTTTCGCGGGTCGGGGCCGAAGCTACCACGCGGAACTCAGCAAAGAGCTCCGCAAGGGCATCGAGAACCGGAGCATCCGCTTTAGAACTCATTGTCATGTGACTGGCAATGTCCCTGACTAAGTTGTAAAATGGAACGCAGTGGAGAAGGACTTGAAGGATCTACATCAGATCATACAAATAATTAGTGTTTGTGTTTTCATCACAACATGACGTGCTTGACTTACCGAGTTCATGTAGCACATGTTACCACCGTTGATCAAACCACGAGACTCCAAAAATTGGTACTTGCGGTTGGCTGGTGACACCTTGTAGTTAACAAGGGCCTCGGCCAAAGTAAGCTTCTTCTTGGGTAAAACAACAGCTTTAGCGCCGTTGGCCGCCTTGACTCCAGCCGCACCATTGGCACTAGCAGGAGTAGTGGCCGCAGTCTTGCCAGCCGTAGCTTCCGTCTTGTCACCAGACGTAGTCGCAGGAACAGCAACTGGGGCCTTTGTGGCAGTGGGCTTCAAAAGACCAGCCCAGCTCAAGGGCTTACTCTCTACAGCAGGAGCCGGGACTTCCGCAGGCTTAGCAACCTCTACCTCCTTATCCTTGACTTCTTGGGTAGTCTCGGCAATCTTTGGCGCGCTGGTAACTGCAGGAGCAGCTTTGGCCCCAGAGTCTGACGAACTATCAGACTCGGGAGTGAAAATAACCTCGCCTTGGGTGCTGTCCGAGGCCTGCGATCTACGCTTATCAACCACGTCCGGCAGAGCAGCACTCGATTCATTAACTGGCGCTGGCTTCCGTTTTTCGGTAACAACCTTTTCCGCCACAGAAGCTGCCTTGGCAGTCTTGGGTGCCACAGGGACAGACTCCACCTTAGCAGGAGCTGCAACAGTCTTTGGTGGCTCCGCCGCAGTCGGAGCTAAAGCCGGCACAGATTTTTGTTCGACCACCTTTGACTCGACTGGCTTTGGTGTGACCACCGGTGCCTTCTGAATTGGGATATCCACCGCCAAGAGGACAGGCTCCGTCGGTTGAGGTGATTTCACAAACACGTTAGACGGCTTTTGGGAGTTATTCGTCGTAGCACCAGGAGGAAGTTCACAACGCCGCCTGCGCGTTTTCCGGGGAGCTGTAGGCCAATCAGCAAGATCGCAGGTAGTCCACGGCAGCTATAATTAAAAACGGTTAATAAGCAATCAGTGGGGGTTTCTCAAACAAAATACTCACTGTCTCTCGGGAAAGAGTAGACTTCTCCTTGCCAGTAGGCAGGCGAACCGACGGCTCTGGTTGCGGGGCCAGAGCACCAGGAGTGGAGCTAACAATCGGAGCTAGCACATTTACTGGGACGACTGGACGAGGTGTGGAGGACACAATCGGTGGTGGTCCAGAAGTCGGAGCTGGAGGTTCTGGTGCCGGTGAGTGCAACATATGGGGCTGTGGCCGGTAAGGTTGCTGTGACGAGACAATAGGCGCATCGGGTCCCTTGGGATTTAACTGACCGTTGCAACCAGTACTAGACTCGAAGTATGGAACACCGGGGGTAAACACACGAGCTGTCGAAAGCGGAGGAGTCGGGACCGAGTGTGAGCTGTTCAGCGACGCTGGAGTCTGGGGCTGTTGCTGCTGGAGCGACGGGGGCACGACCGGAAGGGCGTAGGCTGTGGCCATACCCTGGGACGGGGTCAGACGGCCACTGGTGTATGGTGAAGACGGGGCCACATTAGACATGCCCGGGTAACCCATAGAGTTGCCCATCTGATTTCCCATGGAGTTACCGCGGGGATAGTGGTTGGGCTGGCCATAAGGGATATACGGACCAGCAGGCGGGTGCATCATATGAGCGCCATAAGGCGGCATGCCACCGGCCTGGAAATGGGCAGGAGCACCGTACGGCATATACCCGGTGTTATAGGCCATAGCATGCTGCGGTTGATAGTGCTGCTGTTGTTGATGATGGTTGTGGTGGCCAGCATGGTGGCCATGGTGGTGACCATTGTGGTGGTTGTTATGGTGGTTCGGGTGATAGTTGTAGCCGTTGTTGTGATTGTTGTGGTGATGACCATAAGGATTCTGGCCACGACGGCGGGGGCCGTTAGTGTGAGAGTTCGAGTGACCATTGTACTGCATATGACCACCAGCCATTGGCGGAGCTTGGTTAGAGCCCGCAGCAATGGGAGTACCGTTGGCCGGGCCAGAACCAGGTATTGGGCCCATATCAGGAGAGATACCAGAAACAGGCGGCATGGAGCCGGGCATTGAAGACCCAGCCGGCAGATGACGGGGGTTCATCCTGCCGGCCTGGGGACGGTGCATTGGATGTGCCTGCGCACTCGGGTCGCAGACACTAGCCAATGGCTCTTCGTACTTGAAGGCGGGAGTCTCGGGATTGAACTTGTGAGTGGAACGCAGCGTGGCGGTTTCGGCGGGGGGCGGCGTCTGGCGCGGAGGGGCGTTGCAAGTCAAAGCCCCGACGACGACGACGCTCTAGTGAGTAGCGGAAAGTTGAATTGGAGGAGTGCAACCGACGGTTCGGAGGCGTGATACAAGACGAGAATGTATATTTCGAAATAGAAACGCGACTAGTTACCCGGAAGAGGGGGAAATAAACGGTCGAGAAGGTCGGAAGCGGAACGTGATTATGGCGGGGTCAACACCTTGCTAAGGGAAAGGAAGGGGCCTTCCTAAAAATGTGTTCCCAAAATCGATTTGGGCTGTCCAAGCAAGACCAGAAAACAGCACTTTAAAGCACCAATGGCGGAATCACGAGGCGGAAAACACCGACAAGGCTCTGCTAAATAATCAAGCAAGAGCTGGAGCAGCCAGTATACAAAAATGACTGAAAGCCACAATGGTGCGCGAGGTAATGAATGCGTTGGCGTCACACCTTTTCACCGGCTTGAGGGTGGACAGGCTGGTTGGTGAAGCTAGAATTTGCAGTTTAGGCCTGAAGAAGTGGGTTTAGGTGGAATATAGAGGCGCTTTAGGGGGTCGAGCTTCCGTTGAAGCTTGGACTACGGGTGAATGCAGGGCTGACAGTGGTCTTTATAGAAGCTTCTATAGAAGCGGGGGAGGGGACAAGGCTGTCACAAATGAGTTGGCCTCTATCCAGGCTAGCTAGAGATGCGTTTAGCAACAGGATGTGTCACATCACGTGATACATACTGTAGGGTTTTGTGATGACAACGAGGGTGTAAGACATAATGCAGGAAAGAACAACAAATGTCTTGGGTGGATTCAGGACATGCCGAAAGGTTCTTTCTTGTATTAGTATAGATCAGAATACAGTAGGTACCTATGAACATGACATATCAATTATCAATCGACAGCCAACAAGGCTGAAGTGACAAAACCTTACATATACCGTGTTAGTGCACTACTCCTCCACATACGACCATAGCCTGCGGAAAATACGGGGTCCCGTCTGCTCCCCCATAGTCAAGCCACAGAGCGCTGGATTAGTAGTACGGTGGGTGACCACGTGCGAATACCCGGTGTTGTATGTTCTTTTTGGTTCCCTCATTATGCTGCATATGTTTGTTGATGGGCTTTGACTTTTTTTACGGTGTTAGTGACGGATGGATGCGACGTCATAGGGCTTAACATGGGTCTGGAGCTGGATAGAGATGCAGGTACAGTCTTAGATGTCTTTGACTATTTTGGCATTTTTGGTCGGGTGCTCCGGACAACGGTTATGCTAAGATGAACAATAGTATATAGTATGCTGGTGGGTGACAATAGAGTGTTGACTGTTCTTCTGAACAACAACTTTATACACTATCAAGACTAGTGTCAACAGTCAACACCATGGACTACACAACTTTATACACATCTCCTCCTAGTTCTACCATAAACTACAATTCAGTCCTGACAAATCCATCTCTTTATATCCGCAAACCTCATCCATCTGACCATCCTCTGAGGCTTTTACACAAACTCCAGTCTTTAGCCCAGACAGTCAAAGCCAATCAAAGTGTAGCCATACACATGGACTTCCCACGACATCTCACTTCAATTTGGTCTGAGGTGATCTGTCTAGACGATGTTGAACTAGATTGTATCGATGATCTAGAGTTGGGTCTAGACATGGTGAAACGCAGCCAGTCCGGGACGAAAAGTTGGAAGGCTGTTAGAAAGGGCATTATGGATTCTTTGGGAATCATTCTAGAGCGCAAGAGACAGTTGGAGAAGATTAGAGGGGCCGAGAGAGCAAAGTTGGAATATCATAAGAGGAATTGGATGGATAGGGAAACTGAAGCCGAAGCAAGCTATGCCTTTTATAAAGATAACTAGATTTGAGTCGTAAGTCTCATATATCAATACACCTATTATATCTCATCTCTAAACTTCCACCGACCGTCCGGCTTCAAAGCCTCCCGATATCTCTCCTCGACAAGTCGTCTAACTCTTCCTTCTTCAACCTCTCTCTGTTTAGCAATATCCTGTGTACTCGGCATATCCACCTCCCAGAAGCCCTCTGGACTTCTCGCTCGTGGAAACCGATGTCTATGTTTTCCCCATTTATCCGCCATCTCTTTCGCTCTCGCTACAACCCATAATTCATCCTTTTCTTCCCGACTCATGCCAAATAACTTGAAGCATTCATCTCCGAGATACTTCTCTAGATACATGTCATCCTCATGGCGTTGTGCGGCAGACCGCGGTGCTGTTCCTCGTTCAGCCACCGCAAGAAGCCGGAAGTTCTGACCGCAGCACGTGGGATCTGTACATCCCGGTAACGCGGCTCTTTCTTCACGACCGCGGACAACTTCACTATAGGCGTAATTAACGCCGTTGTTCATCGTGGGGTTGATCTTGAAATCTTCGGGTCGGAGACTCGGTATTGGTTTATATCGTAATATGCCTATTTTGGCTGGTTGCTTCTCAGTCGTAGTGGCGTTATTCTGGAGTCTAGAGGCGCGGATACGAAGGTCGTTCTCGCGTTGTTGCTGTTGTTCAATGCGTCGCTCGGCAGGGGAAGGCCCGGAACTAAATGACTTGCTGAAGCTTTGTCTCTCGATAGAAGCATCAAATGGGAGTTGACGAGGTTGTGGGACGTCAAGATCCGTAAGGGAAGGCTGTCTGGCTAATTTGTTGCTTTTTCGAGGTTGGAGGACTACTTCGGTCTCTGTTTGTGACTGGATAGACTTTCGTTTGCCTGATGAAGCTCCCGGTGGTTTTGGCACAATAGTCGATTTCATACTTCCTGGCGACGGTACTCTAACGGATTTACTCCCCGTAAACTGTAAATCTGATGAGGCCCTGCTCATAGGAGCCCTACGAGCAGCTACTAGTGGCACCCTACCCGATGTTTCGTGTCCATTATCCATGGTCATAAAGGAATCCCCTCTCTGGCTCCCTCTTGGAGAATCGGGTATCATCGAAGCCTGTGAAGAAGAGACCTCTACCAACATACTGAAAGCTCCATGCTCACCTCTGTTACCCAATTCATCCATTGTTGCCGCTACCATCTCTATAGCCATTGGCTCATGTTCCTCTTTAACCCTCGCTAATGGCCGATCTACCTGCTCATCACTCTCATTACGACCTCGTTTTCTAATAGGCCTAGATTCAATGAACATAGGCGCATCAGATTCGGGCTCTTCCTTAATGGTACAAGGTCGTCTAGGAGATTCTTCAAGTAACCGCGGTAGGTCCACAGTACCAGGCGGAGAGGTCGGGGCATATTCAGATGCATCCTGAGTGGGTGCGTACATGTCGACAGCAGGAAGTTGGGTCTCCTCTATACGATCTTCGGGATTCCCGGACTCGGATTGTGTTTGAGAAGCAGGTGGTGGGGCTATTGGTGGTGGTGTGGTTGATACTTGGGCTGGTGGCTTCTTGATGACTCTTTGAGGCGTTGCCGGGATTTGAGGTTTAGCTGGTTGTTGAGCTCCAACAGCTGGTGCGTCCAACATGTCTTCATCTTCATCCTCACCTTCGTCTTCACTATCTGAAACCTCCTCTTCTTCTTGTAGTGCTCTTAACTTAGCCCGTAGTCTTGTCACTGTAACGTCCCTTTCCTGGCCATACTTCTTCCACTGATCAGCTTCTGCCTTCCTGTGAAACAAAGCCTCCTTCAACTGTTGGAAGGCTCCTATGCAATGCATTCCGCCTTGCGCCTTGACAACCTTCTCCATTTCCGTCAAATTCATCTTTCGATATGGTCCTTCAGAAGGTCCCACAGAGCCGTCCTTTGTCCCCTGTGGCCCCGGCTGACCCACATTTTCGGCACCCCCGCTCTTTTCCAAACGGGACAATGCCTCACGGAGTCTAAGGTTATCTTGCTCTAACCTTTCAACCTTGGCAGCCTGTGCCTTCAAAGCTTCTAGCTCTCCGGTGGCCAGGTTATGCTGGCATTTTGCAGTCTTATCTCGGAATTCTACGCATGGTCAATATCAAGTACATCATTCATTACGCCAGCGAAATCCAAGCTTACCAGCAACCAGATCTTCTTCTAACTGGTCACATACTGTAGCGAGAGCTTCAAATAAGGCCGGTCGGCCTTTTTCATGCCAGCTAGAAAGAGACATGATGGAGGATAGTTCATGAACACATGTTTCGAAGACTGTTTCTAGAAAACAATGGCCCAATACAATGGAATTTGTTTGATGAACTCCCCGCTTACATGGCGTTTAGGGCAGTGAGTCGCTGTGGCAGCCTAGAATCAGCGCGTTAACCCGCGCGTTACGTGCTTGCATGACCCTTGTTCAACCCTATGGTTCATAGTAACCCTACAACTAACACCCCGGAATCCCGTAAACTTCATAATCTTCACCCGCTCAGACTTCTCGTCCCAACGTCGGTTACATTAGTGAAACAATATCCTTAGCCAAGACACCAGGATCATCACCATGCTCAGATCATCGGTCCAACATTGGACGACATTCTAGTGATCTCCAAATATGGTGATCTCGGGAAATATCTCGCCATCCTCCTTGCTTGGATAAACACCTCATCCCCACCAAATATGAAACGTCCCGAACCAAGGCGGCGCTTTTTCACTGCAATATCAAGGAGCCCAGCCAAGGAGCATAGTCTCCGACGGATAGTAAAACGCGCCATTAACGGGGCCTGTTTTGGAGGTCTAGATCGGGATGTAAACCAATGTTAGACTGTCCATAGAGGTAGAAAATGTTAAGCTCACTCTGTAACGACCTAACAAGGGGACTGGATGAACATATAAACACCATGAAGAAGCCCATCATGACTTCTAGAGTTTCTCTTTGTCTTCCAACCCAAGTTGTTCCTACTTTCTTTCTCAGTTTATTCACTTCAATAGTGCGCCAGTCGCCTTCAATCGTTTCTTTCGTTTATTCAACTATTTCCATTCTTTACAGATCTAGACGATCATTCCCACTAAAATCACCTTTAACTCAAAATGAAGTCCTTTGCCTCTATTCTTCTCGCCACTGGCCCTGCTTTCGCCTCTATCCTTTGGGACGGCCGCTTCAACGATCTCACCTCGTCGACTGATCTCGACAAGTGGTCTTTCGCTACTCCCGTCGGCCCTTACCAGTACTACATTCATGGCAGCGGAAACGTTACTGAATATGTCAACCTTTCGTCCGACTTCAAGAACCCCGCCGACACGGATTCGAACCAGGGTGTGAAGATCAGCTTGACTTCCACTGCTTACTGGAACGGCCAGAACATGCGTCGCACGGAACTTATTCCTGAGACCGAGGCCGCTATCAACTCTGGCTCGGTTGTCTACCACTTTTCTATTAAGCGCTCGGACACCAATGCTCCTTCCACTCAGCGTGAGCACCAGATTGCCTTCTTTGAGAGCCACTTCTGTGAGCTCAAGTATGGTGGAGACTCGGGCACTAACCTTCAGTTCTTTGCCAACTCCAAGAGCCAGTTCAGCGTTGAATTTGAGGCTGATGTGTGGCACAATGTTGCTTATGAGATTGACTTCTCAGGTAACACTGTTGCCTTCTGGCACTCGACTGGTGGCGATGCCTTGACCAAGATTGTTGATCCTGTTTCGGTCACTGCGTTTTCAGACGGTGCTGATTGGCACTTGGGTGTTCTGGAGTTGCCGACCACTGGCGTTGCTGATGCTGATGAGGATCTCTTCTTCTCGGGTGTCTACATTGAGGACGGTGATGTTACCACTTCTGTCAGTGCTGGAGGTTCTTCTGACTCTGGTTCTTCGGCTTTGTCATCTTCTTCGGTGGCTTCTTCTACCACTGTTGTCTCGTCTACCACTGCCGCCACTAGCACTTCTTCGACCACCACGGCTGCTGCTACTACTACTTCTAGCAGCTCCACCGCCGCCGCTAATACTACCGTCGCCTCTACCTCTTCTGCTGTTACTACTTCCAGTGCTTCTGCTACTACCTCCAAGGCCACCACATTGAGCACTGTCGTCGCTTCTTCAACCTCTGCCACCGCTACTACCGTTGCTGAACAGGTTACTTCTACTTCGTCGGCTGCTTCTCCTACCAAAACGAAGTCTTCATGCCTGGCTCGTCGCCGCAACCGCAAGCGTGCTGCTCTTGCCAGAAACTAAATACCCTACTTTCGTGTACATATTTTTCCATAATACAACTTAGCTACTTAAATCTCATATAAGACCGCATCATGTGACAGTGGACACCCTAATATAGGGCTAAAGATAGCCCCACTTTGTCCCCTCCGTCTTACTGACAGCGTTTGACCAAATAAACGCTTGTCCATCATAGCATGTGAAAATAAGGACAATTACTATCAAAGACAATTATTACAAATCCACAGTGATTGCCTTCCTAAAAGCCTCTTCGGCATGATCATTTGTCATCCCGTAGCACATGCCATGGAAACGAAGCCCAAACTTCACAACAAACTTGCGTTTCTTCGCTTCCCTCCACCAGTGGCAAGAGCGGCCAACCCGGCAAACGCCCGACGGAACGGCATTTACTTCCACCAATCACAAGCTTAGCAGGCTCAACGACTTATCCCTTCCGGTAACATCCCCAGAAAGACTAGTGGCAGGAAGGTCCAGCTACTAGTCACGTACTGTCTACCTGTCTCGGTTGCACAGCTCCATTGGCTTGGTTTGCGTGCTGAAAATTCCGAATGGTTGTCCCGTGATGAATGCCGGTTCTAGCCCCCTCACTTCTCTTTCTCCCCTCTTCCTGTGGCCAAATAAGGACACGCCAAAGCAGCGTCGCCCTGAAATGCATGCACGCATGCACGCACAAGTCACGCACTTACGGTCCATGGACGCTGTAGAAGTTACCTCGCTCAGCACCTTCTTAGCCCAGCCTGTCGCTTCCTTTGAAACGGACAGAAATCTCTGCAGATGATCCACAATTTGCCAGTCCGTTAGCCAACGATATACTACCAATTTACAGGGCTGTGCATACCTTCGTATCCCTCTGTAAACATGGCTCGACCGCTAAACCCCACTATACAGACCCCGCGTTAGTGGCCCATGGAAGACGCTGGCTAACGCAGGTAGAATTGAGTTTAAGCCAGTGCCCTTCTGGACTAGCTGCTAACAGCGTAGCGGCACGCTGTTTTCAATAAGTTTTGTCTCGTTTCTTTCTCTTCTCTTCTTGACTTCCTCTCTTTCTTTTTTTCCCTTTCTTCTGTATAGTTCATCTTCGAACCTCAACAACCCCTTTTTTCTTTCACATCTTTCAATCCAAAATAATCAACATGGACGGTTACGCCCCCCCCGCCAGAGCCTGCTACAACTGTGAGTAGAGAATCCTGTTATGCCGGCTTCCACTATACAATTATCATACCCAACACCATCACGTCCATCCTCGCTTTCCACCTTTACGGCCGCCGCAAACCAAGGACTCTGCTTCTATTCGCTTTTGGTTCATCAAGGTGACCTGGATATGACGAGAGTCTGACCAGCTCCTCTTGGTGTTACCGGACAGCGACATCACCTAACGACATACACGCATCGACAATAATCGAACCACATTCTACATGATGACTGTTTGAAGCGCCAGAAATGGCTTTCTGGAGTATTTGAAAGTGCGTTTTTGGTTGCTCTTGGTAATAGAGAGCGCCAATGGCGGTGTGCGAGTTCGAGTTGTTCTTGGGCGATGTCTCTTGCCAACGCTACGCATGTTTTGTTAGCAGAATGTGCGTGTGGCGTTTAGCAAGTTGATTTGCCAGAGAGCTGTTGATGTGGCGGCAGTTGCGTTGTCGAGAGACAGAGACGCCACACGCAAATGGTTGCGTTGGTTAATGTTCCATGGGTCCCCCTGTCATAGAAAATATTATCCTTCTTCTAGACGGTGGTTGGACCCACCCCACTTTTTCTTTATTGAACCAGTTCGTTGGACCACGACGAACATGATTGTTGTCGTGAACATCGAATTGTTGTCAAGATTGTTATTACAATATTTTGCTTTCTACCCTATTTCTTTGCTTTCTGGCTTTGGTGCCATCATGGCCGGCAACTTGTGACTTTTTGACGAGGAGATGATCTGACTGAGGAGTTTAGGCGGTGCTACCACTCACCAGGTATGAACTTGACGGCGAACGAGAGACACGACAACCGGCGGTTTGACGACACGACGAGCGGAGCGATTATACCTCTGGATACTAACATGGATTGTTCAGGCCCGTGACTGCCCCAGCAAGCCCCCTGCCAAGTGGTAAGTACAAAGATGATACTGTGCCAATTCTCTGGTGATATACTAACCCCCTCTCAGCTACAACTGCGGCAACGAGGGTCATATCTCGCGCGAGTGCCCTGAGGGCCCTAAGGAGGTCAAGACGTGCTACCGTTGCAACCAGTCTGGCCACATCTCCCGCGAGTGCCCCTCCGGTGGTGCCCCCGGCATGAGCTCCGGTCCTGAGTGCTACAAGTGCGGCAAGACCGGCCACATTGCCCGCAACTGCATGGACAACAACATGGGCGGTAACGGCG
>JMSH01000133.1:0-26117 GCA_000712465.1 Huntiella moniliformis | reverse complement strand
GTGGCGGTGGCTACGGTGGCTACAACCAGGGTGGCTACGGCGGCCAGCAGAAGCAGTGCTACTCCTGCGGTGGCTACGGTCACATGTCTCGTGACTGCGCCAACGGCTCCAAGTGCTACAACTGCGGTGAGAACGGCCACTTCTCCCGTGACTGCCCCAAGGAGTCCACTGCCGGTGGCGAGAAGCTGTGCTACAAGTGCCAGCAGCCCGGCCACATCCAGGCTGCTTGCCCCGGTGGCAACTAAGCGTTGACCTGTGCCTTGTGAAGATGTCTTGAGCTCGATGTTAGTCCATAAAGGTTAACGTTGGGGTTCAAGGCGCGGAGGTGACGGTGACGTTTTTGGTTGTTCTCATGTCTGCACTTTTTTTGCATTTGCATCTTTTGGTCTTGTTTTTTTCCTTTTTTTGTTCGCACTTTGGGGTGTTTTTATACTCTTTATTCATCTGGTGCTTTCGTTGTGGCGTTCTTTTTTTCTTTGCAAAGGAGTCTGGAGACGCGAAGTCAAGACGTAGGAGAGCAGCTGACGGGAGTCTGGCGCACATGTGCGTCTTTGGACTCGGCCAATCATCGGGCACTGTTCAGCTGCTTCTAGCCTGGTTTTGGGCGGTTTCCATGTGGTCTGTTTTTTTTCTCTGGACGGACCGTTTGGACGCGGCAACGGTTGACGGTTGACGGATGCAACGGTTGATGTGTTTGTTGATACCCCTCGGAAGAAACGAGCTGGAAAATGGAATTGAAATTTGAATGATTTTTCGGATAGATGGGATAGAACGGAAGGTAAAAAGGATGGTCACAACAAAAGATGGAGTAGGAGCTGTGATAGTTTGAAGTAAAGTTATGGTAGAAGGGAATAGCTTGATAAGCAACCGTTTCTAAGATTTCTGTAAAGTTTTGTGAAGATAATTGTGAAATTGAAAAGGATTACAAAAAGTGATGTGTAGTAGAAAACAAATGCATTAACCGAAATAACCATACAACCGTGATACTCTAATAACCCAAAAGAACTTAAGCAACGACAACGTCATCAACTTCAATCAACCAGCTTCTTGCCACCTCCTCCGCAACTCCCAATCTCAAAACTCTCAAGACATCTTCTGCTTTAGTTTCACCACTAACACCTGCTCTCCAATCCCAACCTCTCGGCACATCTCTCAACCGCTCAATATCAACACCTTGCACCACCGAAATACTCTTATGCAACTGCATAGCCAACATAGCCTCAGGGGAAACATCCAGACTCTTCGAACCCCCGATAGTCTTAAGGAGATCCGCGGGGGAAGACCTAGCGCTAGAATGAGCGGATAGGACAACGCCGAATAATGTAGAGGCGACTTTTAGAGATTCAGGGGACGCTTCGAGGGATTCGATGGCCCGGAGGAGAATGTCTAGGTGGGGTGGGGTAAGGGGTGTTTTCTTCCGGAGGAGAGGAAGAGCCTCGGCGAGTAGGGGGAGGAGGAAATCCGGGGGGGTGATGGAGTTTGTCGAGTCGGAGAGGAGGGAGGTTGTTGCCGAGGCGATGAGGGTTGTCAATGGGGTGACGAGACGGGAAATTGGGAGGGCAGGCTGGGTGTCGCGGAGGGTGTAGTAGGTGCGTAGGGTGGCGTAGGGGGCTAGAGCGGTTCCGAGGAGTTCGGCGGCGGGGAGAGATAGAGAGGCTAGTTCGGAGAGAGTTGCGGCGCGGGATTTCAGAAGCGCGGTGAGACGGGCGTCGAGGCTTTCTTCGGGGGGGAAGGAGGTGGTTTGGACGAGGGAGTAGGACATGACGAGGTTAAGAACGCGGGAGAGCTTAGTGGCGTTGCCGGCGAGGGAGTAGTACCACATGGCTTCACCGTACTTGTTCGATGCGCAGCTCAGCAGGTCGGCGAAAGTCTCAGCGGACTCGGCGGCGAATGAAGACATGCCGAGGTCTGTTAGGATGCGCCAGATCTTGTCCACTACCACGGAGGACTCCACATCAATGGTATCCAATACATCATGTAATAACTCGCCAATCGTCCGCTCAGCCAACGTAACACTATCCATCCGGCCAAGAACCCGGGTCGCAGTTTCCCAACCAAATTCATCTTCCGATAGCATATCCACACCAGCAAGCTCCCTGGCATATGTCACCAACGTCGTATCCTTGATACCCTCCAACTCATCAGGGCCCTGCTTAAACATGCCTAAAACTTCTAAATCCATGGCATCGAAATCCTCCATGGCCTTGGGAGCCTTGACTTCCTTCTTGGCGAGCCAGCCAGCTAACGTGCCAAACTCGGCACAGGCAACAGCGACAGGCAGAGACCAGCTACGCAAGAAGCCGATAGCTGCGGCGTAGTTCCCCTCACAAATAGCCGCACAAGCTACCTCACAGTGGTTCATAATATCAAGGTTGAATTCTTCAGTCATAGTCAAATGGAAAGCGGCGGCGAGACGGTCAGCATAAGCAGCTGAGTCCACGCGGGCCTTACCGGGAAAGATGTATGTGGTTGGTCTGAAAATAGATTCTGCTGAACCCGTAGTACGCAGTAAGTGAGCTTCCTGATCCCACCAACCGCAGATACCCACTGTGGCCTCGAGCCAGTCCTGGGCGGTTTGGAGGATGGACTTCTCATCACCCTTGACAATGTTGAATACAATGTTCAGCTGTTCGTATAACTCCCATGGCACGAGAGATTCGGCCTTGCGTGAAAGTCCAGCCATAGAGTCTCCGCTGAATCCACCCATGGTATCACCTCCGTGGTTCCGCGAACGACCCTCGGCAAACCGGGAGATTCTGTCCCAAGCTGAACGAGCCTTGACACGGAAGAGAGACCATTCGCTACCGAAAACGTTCCAGTTGTTATCACCATAACCGGGGCACTCAGTCAAAGTATCAATGGTATCCTGAACAGCTTTCCGGATGTTGTCGAGAACGCGGCCCGAGTAATCCGCCCGGCCAGGCTGTCTCTGTACATGTTCCCAGCCCGCAGACTTGAGAAGCTCCACAGCAGTTACAATGTTTCCCCGAATAAGAACAGTGCGGAGTGTCTGCCAGAACATAGGGTGGGCAGCAGGACTGGGCTGGTGTTCCATGACTTGGCCGATTTGATCCCGGTAAGAGTTGTGTTCGTGCTCCAGCCATGAAAAGAGAGCCTCTGGGAGAGGCACCAGCTCGCCGAGCATGTATTCGCCGTTAAAACGGGAGTGGTGGATTAATAAAAGAAGGTAAGCAACCCAAGAGGCCTTTCTGAAAGGGTCAGCTTCCTGACCAGGACCAATTGCCAGGTCACCATGGTCATCTGCGGGTTGTCCACGGGCGTAGTCGTTCCATTGACGAACAAGAGCAAGCGCAGTGTCAGCCATGGCACGATCAAGGCGATCCGGGTCATCTGCAGGGCCAACACCATCATCATAAAGCCCCGCAATGAACTCCTCAGTCTTGAGAATCAACTCGGGAGTCTCAGTAAGAATAGCATAACCCAATTGCGAGTAAATATCCTTTGCAATGCTCGAAAACAAAAACTCTCTCTTGCCAAACCCATGGCGAGTCGCCTTCGCCAAACTCTGAGCTTCAAGGCGCATACGCTTGGTAGCAGCTGGGGTAGCCATAAGGATATCCTCCACATTTTCCTGGTCGAGAGAAAAGTCGTCACCGCGGTTGGCTAAATCAAGGAATATTTCGCCGTCGTCTTGTTCAGTAGAGGGCAACGGGATATCTTCGTAGCGTCGCTTGTGCTGGAAAGTGTCGTCTTGTGGGCTTTCTTCTTGGCCTTGCTCGTAGTCGGCTTCATCTTCGTCGTTTTCTTCGGGGTAGTTTGAGTTAATGTCGCGTTCAAGAAATCCCTTCATAGCATCGTCAATTTCTCTCTGTTCAGAATCCTCCTCGTCTTCATCATTTTGATCATCGTCTGGCTGGTAATCCTCGTCTGAATCTGAGTCCGAATCTGACTCGCCCAACAGCTCATCCAGCGCAAAAGTACCCGACTTGTTCGTTATTACCGGCTTCTTTTCAACCGGTGCTAATCCCGCCGCAGCATTAAGTTCCTGCAGCGAAGGCTTCTGATCCTCATCTGACTCGTCCCCATCACTAGTGTCTGCACGGAACGACCGACTGAGTGTCGAAGGCTTGCTGCTCATGAACGGATTATGTCCAGCGGAGGAGCCCGCGGCGCCATTGTTGCCCGAGAACATCCCGGAGCCCAGCGGAAACAATCGACGCGTCTCGGGGTGGCGGGCAGTTAAGGAACTGTGCTCGGAGAGCGAAGAGTTGGACTGTTGGTACGGCGACGCGACGGCCACAGAGGAGCGCAGTGGAGGTGTCGGCACGGGAGGCGGGACACTATGTGGTCCGGAGGCGGAAGCGGAAGCGGTGGCGGCGGCGACGAAGAGGGTTGTCGTGAGGGGTGGTGGCACCGACGGTGTTGTTGACGGGGATGAAGCTATGATAGAGCTTGATGTTGATTCGGCGGGGTTGAAGGGCCGGTCTGGCGTAGATGGGAGATGGAGGTCTGTGATGTGGGGATTGTGTATGGTTTCACGGACAGCTTTGATGGGTTTGATGGGTTTGCTGGGGAAATTACAGGCCATTATTTTTTTTAGTGGCGACGGGACGAGGCTGAGAATTTTGGTAATTTCCAAACCCTTGTTTGTTTAGGTGGTAGGTACAGCAAGGCTGTAGGATGGGGATCTAGTGAAGTTGGTGGGACAACGGGGGTGAATGTTCGGAACGTAGAAGCGGACGAATAGCGATGTCAATTCGGAGTGATGACGGATGTTCCGGAGTGGAAAATACGAAGGAAAACAACACCATTATATCTCCATGATCTCGCGCTCTGTTTCCACTGGTTTGCTTTAAACTTTGGTCCAAAGGGAGACTCCATAACTACAACTTTTACGTCTGATAGTATCCCAAGTTTGCCCAGGGTTGAACCCTTCGGAAGCTTTACCCCATAACGGCCTACGTTTTAAGCTCCGTTTTAGGCAAAATAATAACAAGCGTTCGAACTATAGTGTATCGGCAGCATAAGCACTCAAAAGCTCCCCAAAACAGGAAATGCCAAAGCTGTACAAGTGGGGACAGGGCGCCTAGCAAACTGAAAGAGGGAAAGGAGGACCGGCGAAACGAACTGGGAAGGCGGGGCAAGGTAGGAAAGAGCGTATTATAAAGTAGCGGGGTAGAGTGCGTTTGGAATTGAGTTCTGTTTCCTTCCTTTTTTAGAGTACATTTGATTTGTATACATAATTGACATAATGGCTAGCACTGTTGGAAAGGTGAGAAGTCATGAGTGAAGTAGACCGGATAAGAACAGTGATTAACAACCGGACAACCGGATTAGACTATCACTTGCAAGGCTGCTGTGGCCTGGGAAGCCGGCAAGCCTCTGTCTATTGAGGACATTGAGGTTCTTCCTCCTCGGGCTCACGAGGTCCGTATCCAGGTTTACTACACTGGTGTCTGCCACACTGGTGAGTTGTCTCAAACTAACAGAAATGCTAAAATTCGCCACTAACCGGTACTTAGACGCCTACACTCTTTCCGGCAGCGACCCTGAGGGTGCTTTCCCCGTGGTTCTCGGTCACGAAGGTGCCGGTATCGTCGAGTCCGTTGGTGAGGGTGTCACCACCGTCAAGCCCGGTGACCACGTTGTCGCTCTGTACACTCCCGAGTGTGGTGAATGCAAGTTCTGCAAGTCTGGCAAGACTAACCTGTGCGGTAAGATCCGCGCCACTCAGGGTAAGGGTGTGATGCCCGATGGTACTTCGCGCTTCCGCTGCAAGGGGCAGGATCTGCTGCACTTCATGGGCACTTCGACTTTCTCGCAGTACACTGTTGTAGCTGATATCTCGGTTGTTGCTGTGCAGCCCGATGCGCCCATGGATCGCACTTGCCTCTTGGGCTGTGGTATTACCACTGGATACGGAGCTGCGACGATTACCGCTGCTGTGGAGGAGGGTAGCAACGTGGCTGTTTTCGGTGCCGGGTGTGTTGGTCTTTCGGTTGTCCAGGGTGCTGTACAGAACAAGGCCGGCAAGGTTATTGTCGTTGACGTCAACCCGGCCAAGGAAGCCTGGGCTCAGAAGTTTGGTGCCACTGACTTTGTTAACCCCACCAAGCTCGCTGAGGGCAAGTCTGTAGTTGATGAGCTTTTGGAGTTGACTGATGGTGGTTGCGATTACACTTTTGACTGCACGGGCAACGTCAGTGTGATGCGGGCGGCGTTGGAGGCCTGCCACAAGGGCTGGGGTCAATCCATCATCATCGGTGTTGCTGCTGCGGGCCAGGAGATCCAAACGAGACCATTCCAGCTAGTCACGGGCCGTGTGTGGAAGGGATGCGCCTTTGGTGGTGTCAAGGGGCGTTCGCAGATGAGCGGATTGGTGCAGCAGTATCTTGATGGAAACCTCAAGGTTGACGAGTTCATTACCCACCGGATGAAGCTGGGTGAAGTTGCCAACGCCTTTGAAACCATGCACTCGGGTGAGTGTATCCGTGTGGTTCTTGACATGCGTGAGTTGTAAAGATAGCGAATGGAAATCGATAGAAGAGTAAAGAGGAAGAAACCTTGGTAGATAACCCTGGAGATAATACGAACAAACTAGTATGTACACACCTGGGCGTGAATGTATCGATCTGTGTCACCCAAGAAGAAAGGAGGAGGGGGATTCTTTTTGGGTTTGGGTGCATATATGTATAGGCTTCTGGCGCGGCCGTAATTTGAGACATGAAAGTGACTAAGGCAATACATACAATGATTAGTGTGTGGTAAGGTTCAGTACGAACAGTTTTTAAGCACGGTTCTATGATTTAAAACCAGGACAAATTTAGTAAGTTTGCGTAGGTACATACCCAGTCGAAGTATTTCTGATCAAGTCTATAATGACGACATTCATAAGTTCATTACTAAAGTCATTTGGACTATTCCCGTACTAGTTGTATGATTCATACATATGTACACACAAGTATACAGTTAGGTTTGGTTAGGTCCGGTTAGATTGGGCCTGTATGGCTGTACCGGACATGGCCTGGTCTATTCCATGACTGTGACGTGACCAGTGACCAACCAACCAGGCTGACTGACTGGCTGGCTGGCTGCTTTGGCGTTACCGTTTTGGGCATTTCGAGGACGGCTAGGTGAGTACATAAGTAAATGGATTTGATGGGATGCGCGTGGCGGTGTCTAGGGTGTACATACACTAAAATCATGTCAAGGGAGAGAGGGACGGTAAAGGATGATACATAGATAGGGTGAACTAACGAGGTATATATAAACTGTGAAAACAGCCTGGCTTTGTAACTCATTTGTCCTTGTCTTTATCTTTTCTTTTTCTTCACTTTCCAACAAGGTATTATAATCTGAAGAAAACCCCCATCTGCGTCATTTTTCTTTCTTCAAACGTTTGTTTTACTTGTTTTTGTTTTCAAACACATTTACTCCTTTTTCTTTTCTTCTTTCTTCTTTTTGCTTCATCATCTACTCTACTTGACTACGTCTTTTAATTCCCCTTTGCCCAAATTCCGATTTCTTCACAAAATGGCTAAACCACGCTGCACTTTCAAAGAATGCCGTTCGCCTGCCCAGCGTATCGTCGGTGACTGCTCCTTCTGCCACGGTCACTTCTGCAACAAACATCGTCTTCTCGAGGACCATAAGTGCAGTAACCTGGATGACGTATGTCCTCTCCCTTTTCAACTATCGTCACTTTTTCCATTTATCTGGAGTCAAACGACTAACCCATTCTCTAAATAGTGCAAGAAACAATCCCATGAGCAAAACGCCGCCCAACTCATCTCAGAGCGTACCCCCATTCTCAAGGGCGTTTAGAGATTGTTCGCGCCGGATATCCTCAAGTGCTGACGTATCCACGGTTGAATTTCTCTGCATTTTTTGCATGATAATGGGCTTTTTTATTTGGTTCCCCTTTTTCTTTGTATAGCGATAATTGAGTTTCTTTTGGAATTTGAATTGTAATGGTCGTGATAAGCCGATGATGCGATGAATGTCCATGGTGACGTAGATGTGGGTTGCCTGCGCAGGGATTATCCAGCCTGACTAAACGCTATCTATTACCTTGCCAGCTGTAACCGGCTGTTAATTCTCCGCTTTGACTACCACCTCTTTCTTAATTGCCGTGATCTCCTCAACCTTGACCTGACCGGATCCGTCTTCCATCTTCGTCATTCCCAGCCCCTCTAAAAAGACCCGCCTCTTTAAACCCTCGGCAACCTTCCCTCGATCAGCCGCCGGACATAACCCGCCCAGACCAACCTCACATTCTCCACATAAACTCTTGGAACCGCCAGGACAAACCGTTTGTCCGAATCCAACTAATAACCAGTTAATCTCCTCCCAACGGTCCTTTGGCAGCCAGCTTTCCAGCGCTTTTCGGGTATCTTCCGGGCCTTTGGTATTTGTCCAACGCCAGAGATTGGAGAGTCGGTGGACGTGCACGTCGACGCCGATTCCGTGGGTTTTCCCCCATGCGTGACTTAGTGTTAAATAGCCCATTTTAGGACCTACACCCGGAAGGTCAACGAGTCCCTCGATGGTATCGGGGATATCTCCGGCGTATTTATCCCGACAAATCTCGGCGGCTTTCTTGATATATTTGGTTTTGTTGTTGTGAAAACCTACCGCCCAAATCATCTGGTTGAGCGTCTCTGCCGGCACTGCAATGATGTTCTCGATAGTTAACCCGGGAACTCCACCGTCGGCACCAGGTAACTCTGTTTGTAACTTCTGCATGACCACTGCAGTGACAGTATCTTTGGTTTGAGAAGATAACATCAGAGCAACTAGAGTCTGGAATCGACTGACCTTCTCTGGAACGTTCTTCTCTGCAAGTGTTGCGCAACCCATGGTATCAACTGGTGCTGGCGAAGCTGTACCTCCCGGCTTGCGCATCGTACGTATCATATCGTAGACGATAGACCAATTCATCGGAGCAACACCCGGCGGCGGTGCTTTCCCATGTAACGTCCCCATATTCGGCTTAACATCATCCATCTCAGTCTCCGTCTTCACCACCCGACGTCTCTTAGAAACAGCCCGAGACTTCTTCTTAGGCTTAACATCCTCTTCACTTGCCGTTGCATCCAGCCCATCAGATAACGAAGCTTCCGAGTCTCCATCAACAAAGCCATCCTCACTAGATGTCTGATTCTCCTCTCCACTGTCCCCATAGTAAACCTTCTCTCGTCCCCTTTGTCGTTTTGATCGGCGCGCGATATCCTCAATATCAGGAACAACTTCTTCCTTCTTAATTCTCCGTTTTGGTGGTGTCTTCCTCGGCTCCTTTTTGATTTGGGGCTTTGAATCTTCATCCTTCTTAACCAAAGGTATCATATCTCCCTCCTTTTTAACCAACCGTGAATCCTCCTCCTCCTCTTCCGTCTTCACCGGTCTTCTCGACCTCGTCCTAACAGGTAAAATCTCCCGATTCTCCCGCTTCACACTTCTCGTAACTCGCCCACTGCTGAAAAATCTAGACGTCTCTTCCATCTTATAAACAAATTTGTATAATATGCGTAGTCTCGGAAACATCATCAACATTAATACCTCCGTCCCAACTTCGCGTCTACCTACCCAAAATTACAATTCCCCTATCCTGATTGGGCCCTCCCCCCACACGTGTCAATAACCCTTATACCACGATAATAACCCTGGTTGGCTTAGAGCCTGGAAAGTCCGATTCTGTCCGGGTCGAGAACATGGCCGTAGACGATTGTTTGGTGTCTAAGGAATCTCTCTGTCGGTGGAATGACTGGGTGATGACAGATACCATGACTGGCGAGGTGGCGGATAAGGATGTCTCTGGAGACGACGGACCCTTCTACTGTAGCCATGAGGGCGAGAAGAAGGGTTGTTAGGTTGGTGAAGTAGGACTTTCCGGTGTTGAGCGGGTTATATCCTTGTGGAAGAAGTTGGGTAACGGGTGGATATGAGGCAATCCTGATAAGCAGATTCGCCCAGATAGGATGGTTAAGTGGCGGCGGGGCCCGATATCCCGCGGGACGAATTTCCGCTGGGAGTCCCGTCATGATACCTTCACCAACGATTAACCCGAGGCCATTCTGCAAGACAGCCAGCTCTTCACCGCCCGGTAAGAAATTAGCTAGAATGCCCCCATCACAAGCCGCATGGACATATCCCGCAAAGCAGACCATGGCCAAGTACCCTTGATACATGACCGCCTTCCCAACTAAACTGTCCAAATCTACACCTTCCCTTCTCCCCGCTAGAAATAACCTCCCAATCCATCCAACTGCCGTAAACCCTTCATCCCCCGCGGCTTCAAAGCCTCTCAACATGGCAAGATGTCCCCTCAACAAGTCAACAACCCATGCATCCCCCCTCCCCACTAACGCCAGTCCTTCCCCTCCTTCAAACTCCCTTCTAGTCGCCGCAACTCCTGCCGGCGAAACAAAGACTGTTATCTCCATTGTTAGTCGCGTGCTAACATGATAGCTATCCCATATCGGCGTTACACAGATGTACTTACAGTTTAGGGTTCTTTGAAAAATGGGGTTAGAGTAGTACCCGTTGTCTGAATTCATGACGATGTAACAAAGGAAGTGAAGCCTAAAAAGACCGATGATATCGGGAAAACGTCAGAGGGGGGATATTATATACACGGTGAACAATCTTGAGGCGAAAAGCATCGCGTGGTCTTTCCTTTTCACGTGGATGTTACCAAGCCCATGGATCTCCAAGGCAATCCTATAAAGAATTTTCCCCGCTCTTGAATTATAGCCTACAGCCTATTCTTCTCCTCCTTTCCTTGGCTCCCCTTTTTCTTGTGCTTTTTCTTGCGCTGCGAAAACCCAACCAACCCTGACCTGAACAAGCCAGCACAGCCAGAACCCAGCCTGACAAAATGACGTCACCTCCACCACTCTCAGTGGACCTATGGTCTCTCCGTGTTCCCATTCTTTTGAAACATGAATCAACGCCCACCCCATTGTTAATACACGTGCCCCAACTAAGTTATCTCCCGTCTCTCCTACCGCGATTATCCGCCCATTTCAATACCCCGTTGACTACATTTCACCATGGGGAACATCTCCTCCGGAACCTCCCGCTTGGACTACTCCTTGATTTATACACGCCCGAGCTTCCGTGGGTCCTGACAGTTTCGGCATCGCATGCCTGGGACATCCGGGATACATTCTTGAATAGTGCCAAGGAAGCAGATTACACGCGGAATGGAAACGCATCAACCATCATGCGACTAAGTGCCGAGGACACGGAGAGTTTATGGCTTGCAGCGTCAACTGTGGATTTAACACGGTATTGGCCCATCTACACGGGCTTACTTGACCCGCCTATTCCGGTGAAGAATGCCCCGATTCGATTGTATATACCGGATTCTGCGACGGGGACGTATAAGGTGATTCAGGCGGCTATCCCGTTGACGAAGGAGAAGGCGGCTTCTTCGGCGGTTCGTAGTTTGGCGGCGAGTATCGTGTTGGGGAGGGCGGGGAGAGATGCGGCGGGGAGTACACCGATGACTGTTGGTATGGCGTTGCAGAAGATGGTGCCTGAGTTGTTCCCGAGTGTACGAGATGCGATTTACGGAGATGCCATGTTGCATGGAGGGGTTCTTCCTTTAGCGGCGCCAGTGGAGGAGGTTATGAAGGAGGCTGCGTATTCTGATGGATGGGTTTGTTTAGTCTTTAGGGTGTTTTAGTACCAACAGACAGATAATAATGAGATGAAGGTTCATGATGAGATATAGATTGACATAACTACATTATACTAAAACTGAAAACTATCCCCAAACGCCATCTAATGAAGTAAATAAAAAAAGCAAACAATACCCAACCCATTCATCAAAAGAAATCATCACCAAGTAGTCCATGGTCCTACTTGGAGGTCACTAGCAACACTAACTTGCTTCTCTGTAGCAACAGCCTCCTCATCCGATCCCGTCTCCGTGGGACTCGTCACACCAACAACTGATGATCGCTGTACATGTATCCGAGAAGGAAGATCCAAGCCATGATCATGAGCACCAGAACTCTCACCATCCTCATCCTGCGAACCATTCGCTTCATTGCCACTACCCAGGAAAATCCGAGTATCGAGGTATATCTTGGGGGTCTCAACAACAGCGACAAGCTGGTCCATCGATGCATGTGGAAGTGTAACTACATGGTCCTTGCGAAGGCCCTCAAAGACACATCTGTCGGGCACCCAGAGAGATCCAAAGTTGCGGCTATCAGACATAATAGCTTCAACAAGCTTTTGGTTCTTGGGAGACGGACCAACAAGCTCCCAGAATTCAGACTCGGTAACGGAGAAAATCGGCCCGACACGCTCATGGTCATACAGTTTGACGGAGCCATTTTGTATCGACTGGAGTAGATTATGCACACGTGTGGAAATCTGGGGGATGGCTGACCAGCCGGCTGTGAGTACAGACTCCAACATGGCTGTGAAATGGTAATGGGTACTACGACGCATCCACAATTCAATGTTAACAGCCGGACCAAAAGAGAACCAAGAGAAATGCATCTTCGAGTACGCATCCCGAATCAACCGCTTCTCAAACGGCGTAGTCTGCCGAATCCATTTGAACCGTTCCCCGGACGACGAAGTCGTAGCTAAGTTACGGAAGCGGGCTTGCTCCATGGCACAGGGTGGGGTGGGCGCGTCGTCGGGGAATAACCGGAAACGAACAAACTTGAGAATCTCGCAGCTCAGACGAAGAGATGAGGAGCTGCCGATACCGGCACTTTGGTCAAGCATGCGGAGAGTCCGATCGAATAGGATACGCATGTTCAGAGCGTCAAGGAAGGGGTTGAGAACCTTATCGCACCAACAGGCAGCGAGAACGAGCATGTTACCCCATTGAGCTAGAGCGGTACCAAAGATATTGGTGACGATCATCCGGCCAAAACCAACATTGTAAAAGGCCTGCGAACTCTCAATTAAAGCCCGGATACCTCTCTGCGCCAATCTCAAGATTTGAGGGTCAAGATCGGGAACAGGGCCGGTCTCATGCCACGCTCCTGGGTCTTGAGCATCTCCCTCTTTACCATAGCGACGTAACGTCTCGGCAGCTTCCTGTGCCTTCTTCCGCCGAGACCACTCGAGAACCTGCTGAACATACGGACGGTAGGTAACCACCTGGGCACCCCAATACTTGGCCCTCAACCGGGCAGCAAGGATGTCATCGGCGGGAATATCGTCCTCGTCAAAGCGGAAGGTTGGACCAAGCCAGTACATGACCATGAACCGGGCATTAGAAGCCCGCACGTCATCCAAGTCCATAGTTGGGAGAACGCCTGGAGGCCGCGGCTGGTACAGCTTCTGGTGTAGTGAATTCAGGTGACGACGGAGATAAAGTTGCGCGGTGTAACTCTGTTGAAGACGATCCGTGTATGGACCGAGTTCCTCATTCGGAGGGGGAGGTGCCGGCATGGGAGTTTCGGGAGTAGGAGGACGAGCACGTTCATCGTCTTCTTCAAAGCCAGTCCGCTTGGGAATCGTCATTGTCCGGGTTAAGGAGACAGGACGAGGGGTATTCCGGAAGCGGGGATACGGCATGACATCGTCGTAGCTGAGGATACCAGACCCAGCACGGGGGATCTCAGCAATGATGTCGGATTCCAATTGGAGACAAGTCCAGAAGGCGACAACAAGCTGGTTATCACGGTGAGACATGGGCAATTCAGGGTTACTCTTCAGAGTGCGCATGCGATCCATCTTAGGGCGAAGCAGATTAACAAGAGCTTGAGAACCGGCGGCAATGTAAGTGTGACTTTCAATCACACGACCAAGTTGACCAAAGTAGAGACCGACCAGAATAGAAGCATACACATGCTTCACCGAAGTTCCAGCCATTTGAGACCCGACAATATCGAGAGCCAAGGCAAAGTACTCCATACCAGGAATAACCTCAGTGTTCCGCGCAGCTTCACCAGTAGACTTATAGATCTGAGGCGCAGGAATCTGGAAGGACTCCATGATAGGACGAAGTTTTGAGACACTGTGTGGAGATGGCGAAGCAGCGGCTTCATTGGGCGTAAAGGCATCCCAGTTCTGAACACGCGGAGAGGTTTCACTTGACGTGACATCCTCTTCGTCATCCTCGGGGAACACTTCTTCGTGGACCTCATCGTCAGGACGAAGAGGTGCCTGGCGGTAAACGTCCACCGGAGGGGCGTTGTCAGCGCAAGTGCCGGTGGGAACATGATTCACCTCACGGGTGATTTTGCCAAGAGCAAGAATGGCAAGGACAAGACCGTTGTAGATGGTACGAGCTGGACGACCGAAACGTTTGCCAACGGGTGGCTTAATCTTGAACATACACTTGGAGTCATTCTCGGCACGACGCTTAAGAAGTTCCTCATCGGTCTCAGTGTCCATCTGTTCATCGAAGATAACCTGTTGGTTCTGGGTGTACTGAGCGGAGCGTTCCTCGGCAAGGAAAAGACGCTCAGAGGGACGGCCGATGGGGCATGGCTGGCCAATGGACTCGGGAACACACTGGTCAAGGTCGGGGTTAAGAGAGACGGGCGGGAGAGTGTCGACGAAACATTGCATGAGGTTTTGAACCTGGCTGATGGTGAGGATTGGATGCATGTTGAGAATGTTGGTGATGAAACTGGCGCATAGTTCGTTGATGGTGTTTGGTTCAAAGTCGAGACCACCAATTATATGTTGAGAGGCAGGCGACTTCTTGGTGCTGCCAGAGGGACCCCAGTTGGCAGAGGTATCGTTCATAGTAGGGGTATCCTCGGACAAAAAGTCCCCATCCATATCAACCAAGCCAGAGTCGGCACCGGCATCTTTATCGTAAACCATGTCGACAGCCTCACCACGTCCATGAACTCTAAGTGTACCACGACATTCTTCTTGGCGAATGGGATACTCGTGAATATGGTCGATGCGGAGATGTGGCAACATGGGACCAACAATTACGTTGATGGACGGCCACTTAAGCAACAAACCAGCTCTTGTCGTATGATCCAATGGGATAGCAGAGTTGCCAGGCTTAACAAGTGCGCCTGGTTCAGCCTCAAGAACCTCATCAAGTCCAGCAGTCTCGCCACGGGTGGTAACCAAGCCGACAGCATGGTCTCTGGCTTCAACAATACGAGACCAGAGGATTCCATTGGCCTTGGGTCTGATGGCTGCAGTCATTTGTGGCAAGCCCAGGTTCACCTCGGGGGAACCACCATGACTACGGACAATAGCATTCCCATTAGGCCGGATGAATGAGCGGAGAGGAGAAGGCATAGGGCCTTTATTGTTGACGTAGTTGACCATTTCCTCGTGTTTTCGCTTGTTGCTCTCCCGGGTACGGAAAGAGGCCCTTTCGGAACTTCCAGGGGACTCGGGATTCAACTCATCACCAAAATCATCGTAATCATTCAAAACACCGGGTTCATCGTCGACACATTCAGCGATACCACGAGAATCTGAGTTTATCGGTAAAGCAATAGGACGGCTTTTCCTAGAGTTGGGTCGGCGAATGAGTGCTTGGATAGGAAGATCGGCGCTGGCACTGTGGAGTGGATCACGGGAGATGGGCATCTCACGCGTATATTCATGGGGTCGTTGTTCCATGTCAATAGCCACGCGCTTGTTATACCGTTCGGTATCCCGTTCTAACTCGAGACGGAAACTCTCTTCTCTTGTCAAAATGTGGAGAATGGCATTGACCTTTTCGTTAAGCTCAGCGTTGTTCTTGTCACCACTGGTATGTGTTAGTTTGGTTTTGGTGTATCTGAGGATAGGTTACGTACGCTTTTGGTGCTGGTTCGCGGTATTTACATTCAATCTTTTTGTCTCTGCAGGTCCGGCAAGGCTTTTGTTCGTCGCACTTGGCTTTGAGTGTTCTACAACTTTCACATGCCTGTAATTTGGTGAGTCTTCTTGAATATAGGTATGATAGTGAGATTGACGTACCTGTGCAGCTCTACCGCCTGGCTTTTTCTTGATGGTCTCAACAGTGTATTGAGGTTCTGGAGCAATATTTCCTGGGTGAAAAGGCTGGTTGATAGGGACATGCCTGTATCCCTCATTTACGGCGGGCGGGAATCCTCCTTGCTGTTTAACGCCATTAAAGACACGAGGTCCAACGTTGAAGTTATAGTCTTGTGGGATGGGACCAGATTATGTCTGGTCTGGAACAGGTGGACCCATTTGCATTGGTGGATGTGGCTGACCTGGTGTAGGAGGACGCTGGTTTCCTTGTTGTGGCTGACGAGGAAGTTGAACGTGATGACTGTGGTGAGTTTGTGGGTATTGTTGTGGAGGAGGCTGTGGAATGTAGCCATTGTTATTAGAGGGCTTTCGTACATGTTGGCCTCCATGAGCACCTGGCGATGGAGGTGGTTGTTGCTGTGGATAGGCATTGGATGGGTGGTGTGGGTGGCTGATATGGTGAGGCACACCAGGACGGGAGACGGGTCTCGGATGACCGTTTTCAACATAAGACGTAGGAGGGGGATACCTAGGATCATGCTCGTTGTGGTTGACCATTTGGTGAGGTAATGGTTGATTCATTGGTGCATGTCGTGGTGGTTCTGGGCCATCCATTGGCATTCTATGAGGAGGAGGGGGAGGGTAGCTTGAAACATGGGGTTCGCCGTAACCAGGAGGAGGTGGGGGTCGAGAATATGGTACAGGACGTTGGTCGTAGACTCCATGTTCCGGTGTCTGTTTAAGAGCATCCATATCGTAGTGTCCAGGTCCGAAACGCGGGTAAGGAGGATGTGTTTCTTCGACGGCAAAATATGGAGGACGAGTGGGTCCCTGGTTGGGACCCGGAGAGGGTGGATTCCGATTGTTATACATTGGTGCTGGCATTTCGGATATAAACAATATGGATAGTAGTTGAGTTTAAGGCGCGCGTAAGGACCTCTTTCGTATAATGGAGGTTATAACAGATTGATATGAATAGTGAGTTATGTCAAATCAGGTGGGAATGTGGCGGTAATAGGCGGAATGGAAGTAGGTAAGAGAAGAGAAGAGGGCTGAAATGGATGCCCGATTTGGTACGCAAATGAGGAATTGGTTGGCAGTAGGTACATAAGATATAGGGGGTTGGAGAAGACGGGTCGTAAAAAGAAATGCGCGTCGAGAAAGATAGATAGATGAAGAGTATCGTGTTGAAGTTGTCTAGTACAACGGAATTGATTGTTGTTTTGTCAAGTAGTAGTTGTTATAACTGGTTGGTTAGACCAAGTTAGTCGGACTACTTAGTGTTGTACGATGCGAGTTTGGATAGGTCAAATGCAATTCAAACGAAAGCCAAGAAAGGGCATAAGAAAAAAAAGGAAAAAGGAGGGATTCTGAGGAAGTTTTAGACCACGGAAAACAGAAAGGGGTCCGGGTTGAAGAAACTTTGAAAGACAAGAAGGAAAACAAAAAGAAGAGAAGAAGATTCGAAAAGAAGAAGAATAGTAAAATTGGTGAGAATGTGTGGCGAGCCAGTTGATAATATTGAGTCTGTCTGGATGATGCCCATGAATTTGAGGGGGAACTAAACAAGCAACAAGGAATAGGGGGGTGTGTACATACAGACATTGTCCGTCCTTGACACTACGGGGGGTGTTTAGTTTTCTACTGGTTTGTGCTTACGTGCGGTGCGGGTATTCTGATTTATATGGACTACTTACTAACTGACTAGGAATTTTTCACTGAACATGGGTTATGGAAAACGAATCTTGGATCTTATGGGTCAAAGCTCAAGCAGTTTTCATAATCTTTTAAAGACGAACTTGAATTGTTTTATATATGAATGAGTGAGTTAAGAATGAGATCAAGTCTACATATTCAATTTGATCTATGTTACTTAACTTTCAAATCTTTGTACAAAGTTATATACTTGTCTTAGTTTGTATACATACATAGACACTAACAATATCCAACAATCATGAGAAAGGAGACTTTACTTGAATCATCCAAAACTGGTCATGTTCCCGTGAAATCCCTGTTTTCCCTTTGCTGATCAAGACAGAAAAAAACTATAACGAGGGGTGTACATCTTTTTTTTCTTTTCAGAACATCCACATATATAATATCCTGATTTAACAAAACTACAAAACAAAAACAAAAAGGAACCAATCCTAGCTCAACTGAATCGTGTATTTAATCAGTCAGGAGTTCATCATCAACAAAGCATAATGCCTGTGCAATTGAGAATAACCCCGCCAGTTAGTCTCATCAAGTGGCACAGGCACAAGCTAAACAGACAAACCATTGTCCGACAATACATCTGTCTTCCGGATATCTCTCGGCTATACATACTATGATAATCGTTTGTATCTTGTTCCATTGGTTCCCTCTTTTTTTTCATAAACATATGTATGTACGGCCGGTAACTTCAGGGGTGGATACAAAACTGTCCCCGTTTTTCTGAACATGACGAATAGACCATATAGAATGTGTGATTTAGAAATCCACAATTCACGGGTAGTCTTTCTCCGATCTTCTCCCTTTGTATCAAAGAAAAGTTATTCCCGGTCCATTGTAATGGGACGTGATGATATAGTTGAGTTGGATTTACGGACATACGAACATGGGCCTGTTCTGGCCTAGACTAGCCTGTATATTCAACAAGTTGATAGTGAGACGTACACATATATGTCATATATCCCGGACGGAATACTCCTCATAATACATTCCAGTAGATGTCTTCCAATCTATCAACCAACTTAGCGTCGTCCTCTAAATTCCATTGTCAAATCCACACACTTGTTGGGAATACAATGCCGAATTATAACCCCCCCTTAGAAAGCCTGTCTATCTACAAAAATGGAAACCCACTTCCTATTAACTAGATCCGCCCGCTTAGTTCTTCCAGATGGGGGGATTCGCAGAAAACTTAGAGGAGTATCATCCATCCATACTTGTCCGGCATTAGGGGAACACGGCTGTTGTGTTCCGGTGGTGCAATGGCGTTTGATCATTTGAGCGTTTGTCTGTTCGTTTGTGGGCGTGAATTTAAATGCGCACTTTCTATTTTTCTAAAGATTGACATCGTTCGTACAACAGACTTTGTTCTTGTGTCTCCTTCCAAGTTTTTTCTCTTTCTTCTTGAAATTTCTAACCCTAACATTAACCGATCCTGATCATAACTTTTAGTGCCATGTCAGACTAAACAACCCGCCACCCTGAACCTAGTTATTTAACGCCATACTATATGTAAAACCCCTCATACGATAGGATATTCCAAGTAGACTTTAAAAAGCAATACATCCACACATGATGATGTCTCTCCAAATTGACAGCCGACAAGACAAGGGAAACCATGGCGCGTAACATGTAGAATCAACCCGGCGGCCAACCATCGGTATTGGAACAAGCCCGACGAAAACTGACACTAAGTCCATGTCATGTATCCGCCCCCACATCATAAACACGCCCCATCCACTACAAAGTTTAAGGCCCCCAAGAAGAAAACAAGAAGACAAGAACGCCCTTGAGACATCCACGTTTCCGTCACTCGTGTGTCAAGACACAAACGAAGAATGATTGGTCATACTAATCAGAGAAAGCCGTGAGACACGGAAGGAAGAAAGGAAGGAAGAAAACACACAGATCCCGGAGAATCCGGTATCCGGGCCGTTGACGTCATGAATTGGGCAGGTTACATATATGTAAGTACAAGACATTTCTTGTTTTTTTCTTCTCAGACATATTTGACATAAAGTGTGTATGCCTTCTATTCAAGACATTACCCAAAGACATAATCATGCGCAAACGACGGAGAGCCGATGTATCCTAAATGAGATAGGTGCAGTAGCCGACTTGGCTGAACATTGACTACGGCTTTCCGGATGAACCCCCTGACTTGGTACTTTCTTTTAGGTGGTCTGGAAAACAGAGCGAGAAGAGAACCTGAGAAAAAAAATGGGAACGGCGAAAAAGCAAATATGCGGAAGCGAGTGAGAATCGTAAGTTTGTAGATAGTGTTGTTGTTGGTCGGTATAGTCAAATCCGAGATTACAAGGCTTTAGAATTATTTTGACGTTTGAGAGATTTGTAAAAGGAGAGATATCTACATATCTACATATCTACAAATGTAGTAAGAAATATCCATACATCTTTCTCTTTCTTCTTGTTTTCTCTTACCACGAGACTCCGAGATCCCTTCTAAAATACCAAGTCTTCCTCGCTCGCACTTGGTTAGTTACCGAGGGCCGTGAGAACTACGGCGTGTGTTCCTATGAGCTTGGATGATGGTCCGGGTTTCTTATAGGCCGAGCTTAAAGGTGGAGAAGAAGGGATGAAGGGGTTGGATTTTATAAGACAAGGAGTATATTGTCATTGTTACTTACTGACCTGTGAATCTTTTCGGCCGGCTAACGGACTATCAATCATTGTTGTATGTATATTGCTTTGCTTTTGATGTTCCGTGATGAGATATGCTCTCCCTAGTTCATCGTCGATTATACGCTAGAGGGATCAAAGTACGTTGTTGCATGTGACTTGTCAATACTAACCAGGCTCACTAAACCTGTTGAATTCAAAGAGTCCTTGATGAACCAAAAGAAACTTTGTCTCCACTGGTAAACTGAATCCATCCCCTAGTCCTCCTGCAATATCGCTTCATTGATATCGTAGTTTTTTGTATCGTTGTATTTCCAAGTCTCACCATCTTTTGTTCCAATGAAAAATACCCCTTACCCATGTATAAAACATGTACATGTATGTACACACACATTTTCAGTATACAGCAAAACTACAGGACATATCCTTCACACCCCACCAAGATCCCGTGAATGACCGTCCGGCCCGTCCTCGTCTCTTTATTCCTTCATCATAGTCTCAAGCCTCATCCCAGTCCATCTTGAAATCCTCATAGCCCGCCACATCCAGGATTCTCTTCCTTCAAGCCTCCGGAACAGACGGCCTGGCCACTCGGTGCTCAATGATAACAACAACAAAGGATCTAGTCAACCCATAGCCATGCTCTTTGTCCTCGAGAAACAATAAGCCATGCATCTTACATTTGCAATGACCCGCATTTCCATTCCTTGACTATGTCCTGTACAGACTCTTTACAGACTGTGAATATAACAAGTCTTTCAGAATACAGTAACGGTAACAGTAACCACACAGACTGGGAGATACCCTGTTGTTCCTCAAATCGTCTTTCCGAAAGGTCATACCATCTTATCCTGTTCTGTGCCTCGTGATTCTCTGGCCTTCTCTCTTCAAATACGGGCATGGACTTCAGCTCTTTCTCGGCGCCATCCGTTGACAAAACTGACAAAAATGCCCTTGCCACTCTGTATTAACTACACATAACGAAACAGTGGTCGTGCTCATGGCGCGGCTCCAAGGCTCTTTTCCTATTGGTTGATATGCGGATACTCAAGGATGATTTCCACCATAATAAACGCCCGGTTCAGAGGACCACAGGTAGAAGAAACATATGTCTAGACTTGTATAGTTTTCATAGTTGTCGCCACTTCCATTCCCCCCTTGACCGGGCCGCACTCACGAGGCAAACTCGCCAGATGAACGATCAAATTCCTTTCCGAACAAACTATTCCTCGCGAACTCGCGAGAACTCATTGCCACTAAACACAGACCTTTTTTTTCTAGTTTTTTTTTGATCTTGTACATAGGGTCATTCTAAATAGGGGGAAGGGAGCTATGTACATGTGTACATCCATACAATATCTGTATGTGTCAAGAGAAATAGCGGCAACACTAACACAATTTATGGGGGGTGTATCGATCAAATAACGGGACACTCGATTCCCGAGATTTGGGGGTTCATACACCATGACAAAAGGTTGGACCATGACCATGATTCTTTACAAAAAAGTCATTGAAAGTGAAGCTAAGGATCCAATGTACATTCAAATCCCTCTAGTACGGTGAGTCGACCAATAGGCAAAAAATGGTAGCTTTTTGTTGGAAGCCTGTCATATTCTACTTACTCTGGTTGGCTGTTTATTTGTGATTACATATGTGTCTGTTTACTTGGTTGGATCACCATTGTTAGATGCCACCCAGATAGACTGGGCGCCGGAACCAAGACATGAAATAGTAGTCACAGCTGCGGCCACTTGATTATGTACATATGTTTACCCGTTATTCTTCACTGTCTTGCTTTCCCTTTCATAGGGAACTTGACAGACAAAGAAAAGGGAAACATCTGTCAGGCCTTGACCATAGGGCTATACCACAAAGAATATAAAAATCCAACACCAATGAAGAAAAAGAAAGGGTATATAAAATACACACCACTATATTACAGAATCTCAATCTATAATATACACCCTCCCCTCTTTTAGTCGAATGCTCTTCTCCACTATTGGCAAACAATCTGCGTATCCTATGGACATACAACTGTATAGACAAATGCAAGCCTGAAAAAAAGCTCGACTCGACTCGTTTCTTTCTTCCTTTCTTTCATTCTTTCTCCGACCGAGCCATGTGTAGAGGAACCAACATGTCGCTGTCGGGAGCACAGTTTGCCCATAGCTCCCATAACGCCCGATCTAGCTGTAGAGAATCGTGACCACCACCGAAACCATGCTAGAAGCGGGAAAATCTCATGTAAAGACAATACCACCATGGCAAACTAATCTATACAGACCCTGTGCTTGTATGTTTGACTGATCGATGACTGAGAAGTCCTTCCGGGTCATTTGTTATGTGACTCCGTTTATACCCCCGTCTAGTCCGGCGACGGATGTAATGAGGGCAGAAGCGAGCTTCAGTAGTTACAGGGAGATGATTATCTGTGATATGCACATTGTGTACACACAGAGACACTAACTCAACGAGGAATCACGCCTGTTTATGGTTTACCAGTCTGCGTTGGCGCTTCCTGTTGTTCATCCTGCTTCTCGCCAACTAAACCTGCAGCAACTCCCTCAGCCACCGTCTCCCTAGCCTTCCGACTCCTCCCTGTTTTCACACCCTTTTCTTTTCGTCTTCCACGACGGACGTCGGTCCCGATCACTTGTAAAGGCTGGTCAACGCCCGCCACCGGAACTCCATCCCGGTCAACTCCCTCTGTGAAGACCAGCTCGCCTTGTCTACCAAGAACTTCCCTTCCAGCTTCTTCTAGCAACACGCCGAGAGCCAACAGCGCTGTTTCGTCTAGACTGCGTTCATCGATCACTCGCTGACCCCTCACTACTGCAAGTTCCTCGTAAAAGTGGCTCGCATAGGCGTGAAGCGCCTGTAATAGGTCGCCTGAAGGTAACGTTTGAGCGCCCGCATCTGGTAGTAGACGACCTGCCGCGTCGTACAGGTCGTATTCAGCAAAGAGAAGGGGCGCGTTAGCTTGGCGAAAGAGAGCGTCTTCAGGCGATAAAGCTGGTGGTTGTGTCGAGCTATCATGCACTGTAGTAGTGTCGGCGGCGTTGTATCTGGCAGGAGCGCGGCCTGTATTTAAGAATCAGATGGTGTGTTAGCGGTGAGACCCGAGACGTAAGAATCAATTATGGCGAGACCAAATATGTTAAAAGTGGTGTGATGAGGGGCAGGGCTGACTAACCGGCGACTGCGTCATAGATGTTCAAGAGTCGTCGCTTTTCAGGTGGAGGAACACCAGGTTCGGTCGCGTCATCAGCCGCATCTGTTCGCTTGGCCGATGCAGCTGGAAATGAAGTGGACATTGTGGTCGCAAAACTATGGAGTGACTGAGACGAATGGTCTAATTGAGGAGTAAAATCGATTCATCTTGGGCTCTGAAAAATTATACGATAGAATGCAAGGCTGGCCAGCCCGATTGAATTTTGTGGTGTTGTGCATTTTTTTTCCCGTCCTTGCAAGTATTAGCGTCACTAGCTTATGCATGGACCAGTGACATCATAGTAGTTGCGCTACCACTTTAAAAGCAGCGATACCCTGTGTCTTACAAGTCAAAGACATGTGTGAAGCAAACATAACACAGTCACTTGTGTAATACAAATTCATACTCAAACGAGTTTTATTTTCATTCAAATCATGCGTTTTGCACCAATTCCGACATATCTTACAATGGACTCACTTCCTAGTTTAGAGTACACACAGTCCATTCATCAGTCCCTTGTTCGGAATGTCCATCTATGCGAAAACCAGTTCTTCTCCGGCACTTACTTACGCCCCGATGAGCGAGTTAAAGCCAGGATCGAACGCCGAGCTAAGGGACGCCGAAGGGGAAACATTGATGAGAAGAGAAGTGAAGCTGAGACCGTAACGGCTGGATCAAACGGAGCCAACGTGCTTGAGGTGGATCAGTCTCGCGGGGAGCTGTGAGTTTCCTTTTTTCCTTTTATTTCAGAGGGACACATATTCATGAATGAGTGACTGGCTGACATTCATCACCGTCGTCAGGTTACTTTCAGGTGGTTCAGATGGGACTGTCAAGCTTTGGGATTTCACATCCGAGGAGTGGGATGGAGAGACTCCCGTGATTTACCACCCCACTTTGGACTTTCCAAGTGTTCGTTCCGGTGATGCCACGCCCGGCCACACACAAGGCGTGACATGCGCGGCCTTTAGTAAATGTGATCGGGACTTTTTCTATACAGCGTCCTACGATCACACCCTCAAGGCTTGGGATCCTGAACGACAAACTGTAGGGACTTCTTGGGGCTTTGGCCACCCAGTTTCTACTTTTGATGAGGGTTCAGTAAACGCTAGTGTCGGATTACTGGTGGTGGGCACTGAGGGGGCGTCTGTCAATGTGGTAGATACTCGCTCAAGAGGTATCTCACGTACCTTTTACGCTGGTGGTGGTGGCACCACGTCCCTTCTATGGTCACCAGTTAGTGACTGTAACTTTATTTCTGGTCATGCCGATGGCACTGTCAGAATATGGGACTCTCGCTATCTCGTTGCCCCTATCACCCACCTAGATGCATCTGATTCCGTCGGATTACGTCTTGATTCCCCAAACGACGACAGTTCTTCTATCTCTACGCCTAACGCTACACCACCACCAGGACCCCCTATTGCTCACCGGGGAGCCGTCTATGGCTTAGGGCTTTCACAGGACGGGTGGTGCCTAACAACACTGGGTGATGATTGTCGACTCAGAGTATGGGACACCCAAACGGGGGCAAACACGATGCTACATGAGGAGATGTATTTGGCAAGACGGACATCGGGTCTCTCATGTAAAATCATTGTGACCCCAACTGATTGGGTACCTTCGGAATGTCAGATGGCCATATTTCCCAACGGTTCTGAGATTATCGGAGCTGGTATCCGTACGGGGAATCTCACAATGCGAGTGGAAAGTCCTGGAGCTGTCTGTGACCATTACTACCACTATCAACAACAAGACCGACCAAAAACCACCGTCAACGCCGTTGCTTGGCGCCCCGACACGGACCATTCCAACATGAGTATCCCCGCACTCCTCTATGCCGCCTATAGTGATGGAAGGGTTAGAGCTATTTCAACCACCGCTACATCCCCAGAAAGTACCAGTGACGACGACCATCCCATCACGCAGGTCCGTGATCACAAGAGGCGCAAGCTCCAAGTTAGGCATAGAGTGTAGTAGTTCAAATAGTAGGGTTGACAGGGTTATTTACCGTGACGATAATTGTGGGTCTATATGCACGACACCACCGAGTCTTTTTAAATCAGATCATCCGCGGTAAAGCCACGGGTGAAATCCTGCCATGTTTACCGTTACGGGCGTTGGGAGATATACACCCCGGTCTTCCCCAACGGGATGAGAATGACCAGGTAAGGTAGTGAACGGTCGGAGTTGTCTAGACTAGGGATATGATCCTTGTGTGTTATTCAAAACCACGCTGTTTTGTTCCTATGTATACATGTTCATACACTGTTGTATTTCGATTATGTTTGCTTCGTGATGCACATGTATGTATACGGATCTTCTAATGTAAGCGCCGCCACGAACTTGTGTACCCCCGTTCGTGGTAACATGTCAAGTGAGCCGGGCGGAACGCGGGTATGGCACGGAGAGTGGCGCCGGCTTAGCAGGGGCGGGAGGGTTGAATATCGGGATGGGGGCCGTTCGTGATTTGTTAGATTAGTCTAGATTGTGAGGATTTTAGCCTTTTTGTCATCCGTCGCCTTCGGAGCCGGACGTGAGATCCTTGTAGCGGTTAGCGGGGCGAAGGGCGGTGATCTTACGGTTCTAGTCTTCGATTTCACGACTGGGGGATACGTGAAGGATTAGGGATTGGATATCGTTGGAGGGGGAGGGG
>JMSH01000132.1:18327-54411 GCA_000712465.1 Huntiella moniliformis | reverse complement strand
AACGGGGGCTAGCTAGTTAGTCAGTCTGGCAGGCTTCGTAGTACTTGGATAAGAAGAAAGGAATCCCTGGTCGGAGGGCGTAGCGTAGTAAGTAGTAATGAATCCCCGGATTGTATAGACCGAAGAAGCAGGGTTTCCGGGTCGCTCAAGTGAGTATGTGGGTGCACACACAATTACTTGGTAAACCAAGCAAAGAGGAAACAAAGAAAAGAATGAACAGTCTCTGTGTTGTATGGTCCTTCACCAGAAGCAGTAAAAGCCGTGACAAACAATATAATTGACAAAAGCTCGACAAAGTGTTACGAATAGCAAACCAAAGGGTGTGCAACTGTAGCAAAACAAGCCGTACAACGCACCGGGCGTCTCCGCAGCTATGAAGATGTCTGATGTCTAGGTGTTTGTAGTACAAAAGAAGCGAACGAACAATTGAACGAACAATGATCAAGACGGCAACCAAGGCAGAAATGGCCGTGCAAGAAAAGGTGGGGTTTATAAGGCGAACCAAGTGAATAACAGATGTATAGAAGAGGTCACAGATCAAGACAAGATAAGTCTAAGAGTACAAAGTGGTTCGAGACACCGGGTTTGACGGAGGGACTTTCCGTGACTGTGGCTGAAGTTTGTTTCTTTTTTTGTGTGTATTATAGAAAAGTCAAAGTGTGGAGACGTGGGTTGACGGGTGTAATGCGTGTGTTTATGCAGTGAAAGCCAGATAAGGTTGCTGGTGGCTTGAAGGCTTGAAAGCAAAGACGATGGTGGCGACCAAGCTTAGTTGTGGAGGTTGTGTCGTGCTGCGTCCAAGTACAACGGGCGTATGTAAGTATAACTAGTGTAGTCGACTAAACACTATTCGTTTTAAATGAAATTATATATGACGATGATTTCGATTTGAAGCCGTACAAAGGAGTGTGAATGAAGAGATTTTCGGACAGAATAGATGATGAATCCCAGGATAAACGCATATGAACAACGGGAAGAACGAGTAGAACGGAAGAAAGAAAAAGAAAAAGAAGCCAAAAAAGCAAGTATAGCTAGAAAAGAACGGGAAGCGGCAGATGTGATGTGTATATATGTATAAGGAGTTTCGGTATCGATAGCGGGGTGCCGAAGGTACAAGAGTTTCTTATGAACCTGGAATACAGGGTATGTATTAGAAACTAACTGGTGATGTGGAAGTGACTGGAAACAAGATCAGAAAAGAAGGGAGGTAGATGAAGATTTGTGTGAATATCTCTAAATGTGAAAGGGTCGTCACGTTGAAGAGAGACATGTACCAAGTTGACTTGAAATAGGATAGAATAGAACAAGTCTACTTATGGAAAATGGTATGAACTCTAAGCCTTGCCTTGTTTGCTCTTTGTCATGTTGTAATTTCTATGTAACGCGCATGTATCTTGGAAAGATTAATTACATATTTATCTTTCAATATTCTTGTAAACTTCTTCATAATCCCATAAATCTCTTGAAAAATGGAACTGCTGAACGAAATCAACAAAACACATCCAGTGAGTGAATCCATCACCCCACCCCTAGATTCTTAGGCAGACGTGCGTGCTGCAGTTACATGCAACTTGGTAATAGCAGGCTATCTTATGCGTTTCATGCAAGCATACTTATGAAGGAAGAGGATCATGTGGTATTCCTACATACACAAAGAGCATATTCATCTTGGTTTCTCCCTATCTATCAACTCGTCAGTTACAAAGACACGACACTAAACCATGTCTCTGTTTTCTTTTAAGTCGTTTTTTGGGGTATAAGACACCCATCCGAGTCAGGGATAACTATCGAACGCAGTGGCAGACCTAGTGAAAGAACGATCGGACACTAACCATGTCATGTTAAACAAAGGAAATTGACACCCTCAAACCAAAAGCAATTCTCTCCACAACGAACGGCCCATATCGTATCAGCACCATGTCTTTGTATTGCGTATACATACCATGTATATACAGACTCAAGTCCAAGTCATGCAGGTCCTCGTAAGTGCCATAGTCTTGCAGGTACAAACCAAGAGAAACCTTTTTTTTGAACATATTACTTCCTGCAGTTTGCTTTGAAAGCATTGACAATATCTCGAATGACGAGATTAAGACAAAAGCAAATCTTCTGACAAGGTTGACTACTCACACACCAGCACAGACGCTGTATCTTCTCGCTCCCGCCCGTACCTCAAACTAACCGCGCATACATGCCGTGTTAAGGACAGAAACTACTACTATACAAACCAGTTAGCCTTGATAATCCATAGTTATAGTAGCCCCCAATATGAACAAGCCACAATCGTGATGAGACACTTCCATTCAAGTTCTATAGGAGGTTAATTTCACTTGATCAACAGTTTTCTCTATCATGGAACAAAAGGACTAACAGAGTATATATTCTCTTGCGACGAGTCAATCAATCAATCTGTCTGTCTCTCTGCCAAAAGAACATCATGTGGGCTAATATCAATGTTTACAAAAAAACGGGTAAGTGCTCTGGTCTAATCACATTTGTTATTCCGCAGTCAACTAGGATAAGGCCAGAGCGCATTCAAGTTTCAATATAACGACAGGCCCAGCAACGGCCGTTAGAAGAACCCACATTACAAGCTTAACCCTACAGTGGATTTCTTTGTGATATTGAAAAAGGTACGAGATTTGCAAGTCTTGTTTTTTTAGTGTCCGTTGAGAATATCAGTGTTTGGGAAATGTTGGTTCCCGCGGAACAAGAACCTACATCACGGAAGTTAAACAAATCAACGGGTTAAACGGTTAAACATAGTGACCACCGGAATATTAGATATCCGAAGACCCCTCTACACTTATTATGTGCACGTAGAGAAAAAGAAACACCATGACATTGGAAAGGACCTATACGAAACGGGAAACTAGGCGTTTCTTGTTGGTTCTTGTTAGTTCTTGTTAGTTCTGGAAATATCGTCTAGTTGACATTTGATGAGCGGCGAAGTTGACCACTTCGATCGTGTCATGTCACAGACAAGATTATACATGTCGCTTTTGCTACAACACATGTTAAACATCCACCTAACTCGGCCTATGTTCACGATCCAGACGTCATCTCGAAGAACCATACCTAATTGGTATACATGTTGTGTCACTATCTCATTAGGGGTTTCTTATATTATCACCCACAAGTAGCTATATCCTTCAAAAGCAACGAACATCCAACACCTCTTCCTTCCACAAATCCCAAAAACAAAAAAACCAACCAACGCCCCTCCAGTTTCTTAAAAAACGCCTCTCGGTAGCTTCACCCGATAACAAACGCCAAAGCTGACTGATGTGCCGCAGAATCAGCAAACCGCACATGATGTGATTGTGACGACAAAGTATAAAAGTCCCCCCCCCGCCTCCTCGTCTGCCCAGCGGAAGCCCCACGGACGGGCTCAGCACCTCCCACCGTCAGCTCCATCTACAACACCATACAAGTGGTCCAAATACGGACTCATCACAGAATCCAACGGATAAACGCACAATCCCGCCGTATCATAGCCCTATCAGGTCAGATATTAAATTCCAAAGGACACACACTTTAAGACAAAACAATCCTCATCATGGCCCATCCCTTTTTCTTCGGTATGTACATATGTATGTATGTCTGTATATGTGTCGTGACGTTGTTCGTCACATCCAACAACAAAAAAGCCTTCTTCTTTGTTACTTTCGGCCGGGCCAAATTCCTTTTCTCTAACTAAGCTGACCCTTTTGTTGTTGGCAAACAGCCAAAAAACAGGTCCACCTTAGAAGCATAAGCGAGGTGGGTTCCAGTGGCCAGGGGGCATATTGCTGGTTATGGCTTAGCGGCGACTCAGATGTGAGGGCGGAGAAGGTTATGGTGATTGAGTGCGGATTCAGCAGGGGCGTTTTGCCAGGCTGAGCTTGCCTTTGAGAATCCATCCGTTATTCGTCTATTGTGTTTATGTTTTGAACATGTGTTGTTGGTGAAGACCTTTTTCAGGTTCGCTGTACGTATATCTAACCTACTTACTCATGCTGAGAATTACATCAGCTGATGATGTTGGCGGTGTGTGGTTTGCATATGTGCGCCCTGTGTGTTACGTCGAGCGATGATCTGGTTACAGCTGAATTATCTACATACAGGCGGCGAGACCGTTGCATGAGAAGATAATCCTAGTTTTCGTTTCACTGTCAAAGACGAGCTCACCTGCTTGTTATAATTGATGCCTGTCTTGACTTGACCCTGTGCAAAAAAAGAAAAGAAAAACGACCAGCCATCGGATCTTCGGCATATTCAGAACCTTGTTGGACTTCTTCTACCGTAGTTTTTAACCATGTCATCACAGGCAGTTGGCCCCACAGATGCGAAACTCCAACTTTCCTTGTCTATCACTCCCAAAGGAACCAGTATGATGAGATATAAAACCAATAGTCTGTGGGCTGAGTGAGTTTTGTATGATTCAATACTACATCGGGTAGAGAGTGTATCTTGTTTGAGATTCTGCTGGACTATCGTATTGATTGCGACTGTGCTGTGTCAGCCAAGGAATCTACTACTGGACTATCCTGTTGTTTGTAGTGCGCGGCCCGGATTTACAAGATCATCGGGAAATCATGAACGACATATTACACACAGCCTCTGAGATATATATGTACATGTCCCCAAAAAGGTTAGTACGAGTGTATATAGGGCTATCATACGATATTCTCAATCTAAGTCAACAGAACAAGAAAAAAATACCCATGATCCAAGATCCAAGATCCCAGATTCAACTCCATGGTGTGGAATACACAACTCCCTGTGTCTCAACCAGGAGGGCCTGTCAGCTTCTGGAATTTCTCTAAATTGCCCGTCTCTTTGAACACCGCCTTAAGAACAACCTGCATGATTCCATGAGATTTGATCAGCGTCGTGGCCGAGTCAGCCTGAAGCGGCCGGGCCGCCAACGTTTCCGTGCAACCTCCATACAATACAATACAAGAAAGCAAAAAAAAAAAAAGACGGGAGATTGCTGAAGCATGGTGACGCCCGAGGGCTCGTGTACAACACACGGATGAAAATGGCTGCAGGAACAGAGTCCGGTGGCAGGCAAATCCCTGGTATATTTTTTCTTGTTGTTTTTCCTGACGCCATGACGATGTCGATTGGGCACCGATTGTCGATGACTTGGAGGAGACAACTAAATTACTTTGTGGAGTAAAGGACTTGATGGGAGACATACAGATCAAAACTCTCTTGAGACGGTGGCTTGATTGAACTGGACAGGTGACAGGCTGGGTATTCGGGGTTGAAGTAGGTGGCGTTTCTCCTTGCCATCTCGGCTCATATTCCCTGACGACGCCATCTTTTGTGCTTCTGGACTTTCTAGAAAGACTTAGCTGAAAGAACCGTATAACCTTTCAACACTTCCAATCAATCATCGTGTAAAAACATATGTATACTACAAACACACGGCACCGAAAATCCCAAGTACAACGCCAACGAACGATCCAATAATAAAACCCATCTAGTTTCCCCATCAGCCAAGAGGGACGTGTACGGAAATTACCTTGAGTTTCAGTGGGTGTGTACGACAGATCTGATATGGTTGATCGATATTGATATACATACGATATACCGTGACCGTGACCGTGACAATTGGAGAAGAAACGAGAAGGAGATAGACATGCAGCTATGTGGCAGAGCATCCGTGCTTGTTATACAAAACAAAAAAACGATGAACCGGCACGGCTTACCCGTCAATTAAGGATTGCTCCACTAACATGACATTGTAACCTGATGGGTAACATTGGCCAGGAGCAGATTGTTTTGCTGGAAATGGAGGTATGCATGGAATGTTCGATGGACTCTGTGGTGAAACTCTGTAATTTTGTACTTGTCCAATTGGTTTCAACGTGTCAGCTTTACGATGTGGTTACAGGTGAGGTACCATCATCCAAATTCGATGTCATGAGAAACACCAGGGTTGTTAACACGCTTCTAGGGTTAACAAACATCAACCAGACTACAATCCAGTCGGACAATGAATGGTGATGAGGGATGATAAGAGGCACATATGTACACTAGCTCCCTTGATCCCAACGTGCCGAGCTTGACGAATACCTTCACAGCCATCACATAGTATGTATGTGTGTATGTATGCACATACACATGCACATATGTAGGCCTCCGGGTACCAGTCTTTGGGGCTCCCTCTCCATAAACACCTAGTAATACGGGGCCAAACAACATACACCCATAGAAATCTCCATACTTACATCCCTTTGACCCTCTGAACTCGCAAATGCTCATCAAAACCGCCCTCAACAGTCAGGCCCTATAACTGATCAACCAGACAAAACCAGCCCAGTTACCTCGCCAAGCCACCACGACATATTCCATTCCATTCCTCACGAGATACACGCACGTAAATAGTCCCCAGAGATGGAAACACCGTCTCCATCCAACTGAATCCATAATATGCCGGTATTTCAAAAAGTATCGGTGTATCGGAGGTGGCCCGACAGAACCAACTATCAAGTAAGCTATCCGGGTTGGCCCGTTCTTGGGAGGTGATTTCCACCAATTGTCTGGGTTGAACCCGCGGCCTAGAAATAAACAAAGGTATTTCTTAGTCACAGTGGGAGTCACAGCACAGCACATTACTCGGGAATATATCGTCACAGAAGCCATTGCAGATCTGGCGCCGGGTTATTTTGTGGTTGTTGGGGAAAAGCGAGAGAGAGACCGGATATATGAGGGAGGAATAAGCTGATGTGTTGGTATATATGCAGGAAATATGCGTGTATATATATATATGTATATGTAAATGCATCGTGCTTGATAACAATCTTAATGATCATTAACTTGGGGGTATCAACTTGGTAACTAGTTACCAACAAAACGCAAGAAAACAAAGTAAACACAAAGATCTACCAAACAAACCAGAAGGACAAGAATTTAATCTAGTATCTCCCCTCAAAGAACTCCTCACCAATTCCCATCCCAACAACACCCGTATAGCCATGTTGAAAGTCCCTAGCCAACATTTCCGCATCCGGCATCTCAATATCATGAGCAGAACCCGATTGGCCACCAGCAAGATGTCTCAAACTATGCAAGTCATCCGCAATAATACCACCAGCCGCACCCGGTTGTGCCCTACTGAATCCAGACTGTCTATTATCGTTATAAACATGCCCTTGTCGTACCGAAGGAACCACAGGTGGTGTGGCGATGAACTGTGGGTTCATAGGGTTACTTATTTGTAAGTGGCCTGAATTGTGAGATGTTGATGGCGCTACACCTGCCGAACGGGAACTATAGTGTGCACGACGAGAAGCTCTACGACTTGAAGACGCGTCGGAACCTTGTCGTTGGGAGGCGAGATAATTTGCCAAGGCGGGATTCGACCCTCTTGAGATACGGAAATCGAGACTTGGTGGGACTGCGGTGGTAGAAACATTGGGTCGGTTGTTGATATGCCCGGGCACATATTCCGTACACGAGTCTCGTAATGGTAAAGCGAATCGGGATTCTGGATCCCCCGGGGCTGGGGAAGCACCAGGCTGGCCAACTCGTAGTGCATACCGAACAACGGAACCCGGATCGGAAAAGTGACGAGACTCAAGACGGCGTCGTAAGACCATGGAATTTGAACGGGTCCATGTGAGTGATTCGCCGGATTGGTCGTTACTTAGAGCATCCCACGCCTGAACAAGTTGTGATTGTCTAAGGAGGTTGCAGAATCGGACGGAATACTTCCACTCGCCATGCATATGTGGTGGATCGTCAAAGTGGGCCACAATATGGGCAACGTAATGTTTGAACGTCACCGGAGCATCCAAATCACCAGTAGCTTCGAAGATTGACTGACACCATTCAAAACCACAAGCAAAGACGACCTGAGGACATACAGAGACTTGAGCCTCATCAAGGGAAAGACGGGAACCACCGTGAAACTGTTTCAGATGGCTTTTATATGAAGTCTGATAATCGAAGACACCACCACATCCCTTATGTCTGCAATGCCATTGAGAATTTGGGTTGTGGAAGTCCTCGATGTGTCTTTTAAGATCGTTCTTCCGAGTGCAGGTACGAACAATACCGTCTTCACTACAGAAACCACAAGAGTACGAGGCCTTTTGACGTGAAGATGACGATGATGCAGAGGGAGTAGCACTAGCTGTTGAAGCGGCGGAGGAGATTGCTGGACTTGAAGAGGATGGTTGAGATGCGCGTGTTGAATGTGAGGATTTGCGACCGAGAAGTTTGGAAGAGACGTTTGAGAAGATGCTGGTACTGTTACTGGAGGCTGTACTAGCAGTATCAGAAGCCGTACTTATACTGGCGTTGTCGAAGATACTAGAGCGATCTGAAGCAGCTGTGCCGGTAGTACCAGTGGAATTTGTGAGAGTAGATATGAGAGAGTTGGTGTCATATGTAGGAACTATAACGAAACAAAGATGTTAGTGTGAAAATAAGGTGAAGTGGAACTTCCCCGAGAACACTCACGTTTAAGAAGCTGAGATTCTTCTCTGAATATGAGAGCAAGTTCTTGTCGACTATAAGACCTCAAAAGATGACGAACCATCTGTCTATCGAGGTCCTTATGATGAGATTCCTCAGTGTCACTCATTTTAGCGATTGAGGACATACGTAGATGAATCTTAGAAAAACAACACGGAACGATGGACCCGGAGCTATTTTCCAAACTAGACGACGACTTTAAGCTCTGGTTTTATACAAACACACAATAATACTGCGATGCTGTCTATTGTGGAGTTCGGGCACTAATACGTAGTAGACTCGCTAGTTTCGGATCGAGGCTGTTGCGGCGATAAGATATCCGTGCTTCTTGGCGGGGAATTAGATGCAAGATAAGAAGGTGGGGGAGCCGTCAAAGACGCTAACACAAAGAACGGAAATGACGGAAAATATAACAAAAGATGAGAAGAATATATCAGGATATAATGGGTGTTGAAACGAACTATCATGGACCAGACTTTTGCTTGTCTCTATGGCGCGGTGCCATGTGTTATAAGGTTAGGCCCCCTGCCGGTGTGATGGGCGGAAGTAAATGGGGAGTCTGCGCACGGGAGAAGTTACTGATAAGTGAAGTGGTTTGTCTGTGGGTTCAGAATGTTTATATGTATTGGGATAGATTGGATTCCGGATCTTTGTTTGTGGCGTAGATTATAATAGTACACGTCGATTGTAATGGGGGGCGGTCTGGACTTTAAGGATCCAAAAGATTAGCTGAACGAAGATGATAGGTACTTTTATAAACTACAGGGAGATCAAGGGGACTTGAAATGCACCAATCACAGACTGTATGACATCAAGAGAACAAGAAACAAATCGAATACCTCCCGTATCTCTGTAAGATATATCAGGAATAGTTTTAGGGTTAATACTACATTCTATATACGGAGCCTAGAAACAAAGCCACTGATAAGGAAAGGAACCCCTGGTTTCCAGTGACATGATGCAACTGCTAATGATTTCCGCATGCTAATTATACCCCAAAAGGTAACAAAAGCCTCGTGTAAGAGATAAGGGTTCGGGTTTTCTCGAGACACCCCCACGAATTATTGGCTAGAAAGGGTAGGTGTTATAGATTAACATGGGATGGTTTTTTATTCGAGGTCTTATCTTCCGGGCGAAGAATGAGAAAGAAAGAAGATGAGAAAAAGGACAAGATGAAGAGATGAAACCGAGAGGAGGCGAACTTTATATCTTCTTATCGTAGTGGTCTAGTTTCTTCTCTTTGAGGACCCGAGAATACCCGATTTGCTCATTGTCATGGAAAATGGTCAAGTTGGACAGGTTGTTTTACTTTTGTCATGGCGCTTATGTCAAAGAATGTAGAACCCTAAGATTAGAACCCTTTGATGGATTAACATGCGTCGAGTTGGATGGAGTTAGTATCTTATCGAGTTTTATGTGAATAATAATGACGTTGGAGTGTTTGTGGGCGGTAACACTGCAGGAAGATATGTGATAGAGGCTCCATGGGAATAGCCGTCCGTGACAATTACGGGCATTTTGAAAATCCGGGGAAAGGAACAAGTGGACATGACATGGGCAAACAGAATAACAATCGACAATATAGAATTTAGATGTAGAAGTAAATATAAATCCGATTAAAAAAAGAACGCCAAAATAGGATCCGGAATAGGATCAACCCTAAAAAACAATATAAACACAAACAAACTATTTCTCTTTTAGGAGATTTTACGTGCACATGCAGAACCATTGAGTAGCGCAAGAACAACTGTACGGGGAAGCACATGTTCCTGACCCGCCCCAGTAAGTACCGCCGCATTGTTGCCAGTGACCGAGGGTGCCACTGGAAGTGGAAGTTGAGGTGGCGGCGGCAGCTGTTGATGTGGAGACGGACGTAGCGAGTGATGTAGCGGCAGAGGTCTTGATGACGGTGGCCACCGAGGATGACTGAGTGACACTTCTAGTGGCAGTCCGAAGGGTGGTGTATGCAGGAAGTTGAGTGCTAGTAGCAGTAATAACAGCTGAAGTAGAAGCAGCAGTGCTAGTGGCCTTGGTAGTGGCAGTGGCAGTGGCAGTAGCGGTGGATCCCGTGACGGAAAGAGCCGAAGCAATTCCCTCCATGAAACCACTGTTAGCATATAACTGGCTCATATCCCACATCATGACACCGCCGAAGCTGGAGTACTGTTGACTATGAGAGAAGATTTCAGCCATGACACTGCTACCAACATAGCCGGAACCAGCAGCCGACTCGCTAGCGGGAATACCAATGAGAATCTTGACATCGGGGTTCTTACTTGAGGTAAGAGCCCAGTTATGCCAAGTATCAATGTTAAAGGAAGTCTGAGTTGCCGCGCCAACAACGAAGCTGTTCACGCCGCAGTAGTTGTTATAGAACTGCACCATGATGAAATCGAAGTAGACCTCGTCAGCAAGCATCGAGCCAACATTGGCATCAGGGTACGGACACTGAGGAGCAGCAGTGAGGATGTACTTCTTGTCAGTAGCGGCATCCATGTACGCACGGAGGGTAGTACCAAAAGTGACAAGGTCGCCAAGCCCAGTAGCCTCAAAGTCAAAGTCGAATCCATCAACTACAGCATCGCCAAAGGGCCGGTCAACCGACGAGGATGAGTTCTTGGGACCGAACATATTCCAGACATTGGTAGCAGCAGCGACGGCATCTGCAGAGGAAGCAAACGAGTGATCGTAGGTAGCACCGCCAATAGAGAGAATTACTTGCTTGCCAAGGGACTGGCAAGTCTTGATATCCGCCTCTATTTGCGGGCAACTAAGAAGGTTGGAGTTATCACTGAACGCGGTGCAAGAGTCCCCGGCGGTGCCAAAGTTTACAGCAGCAGGATCACTTGGGTCTGTGAGGAAGGAAATGGGGATGATCTACATGCGGGCTGTTAGTTACGGTCATTACATGACAGGATAGATGGGATTAGCTCACGTTAATGGGGGTGTTTTCACAGTAACTGGAAAGTCTAGCCTGTGTACCAGTGCCACCGGCAGAGTTTTGACCCCAGTATACGGCATAGTTAGCGGCAGATGCAGCATCATAGCCGTAAGAAAGAACAGAAGTAGGTAGTGAAGAGACAGCCGCCAAAAGGGCAGTCTTGATAGAGAACGAGCGCATGGTGAATTGAAGTGTTTTTTAAGAAAAAGAATGGTCTAGACCAAATAGAAGAACAAAACGAATAGAAGAATGGGGGTATAAAAAAGCAGAGTCCGGCCCTGAAAGATAGAAAAGGAAGTTGAAGATGTGAGATGAAGGATAAAGACCAAACCAAACAGGACAGACGACGATCTTTATAGTTGTCAGATATGTCAGGTACCCGAAAATAAGATCACACAAAGAGTTTTTCTGTCTTTCATCATGACAGTCGGATACCCTCTTAGTTGCCTCTCAGACTATAGACCCTCCCCCTTTCTAGCCGCCGCCAACCATACAATATCCCCATCCGTCATGAACATGCTTAACATAACCGCCACATAAACAGTCCGGTCAGCATTCAATCTAGACCACATATTAAGCACTTTACACCCTCGCACCTTACACCCTCACCGTCGGGCACGCTAGCCGGAAACATGTTATAAGAAGAAACACTCACGATATGTGTATGTCAGTATGTCCCACGGAACGAGAAGGAGGGGGGTGGAAAAGGGTCTTTAGCTGAGGAAAGTCTAGAGCGCATTCAGCCAGGTTTAGATCTATGTTGAAAGACAGGATTTCCGGTTCTTTCGGGCAACGTGGGATAAGTCAAATTTACCAAAATGGGCCACTTAGATGTCGTCGAGGCCTTCTCCAAACTAGTTGAAGAGAATCCCTTTTCACTCCTGGGCAATTCTGACCTCTCAATGTTCTGACCAATCATAGACGAGGCACACTGGAAATACACGCCCTCCCGAAACATAAAGTCAGGAAGTCTACTGCTTTCGCCTCAATCCCTCTGAGCCCCTGTCTGAAAGTCTGCCTGCCCTACTTACAATACAGTAGTTTGTGCATATTGTCCAGCCCTCATCCCATGAATCTAGATGCGCCTGCATATTATACATGAGTCCCCTGTCTAACATGCCGACACTGTTTTCAGCCATGACATGACCCTCTTTTACCTTGTTCAACGAAAACTTTCTTTTTGATCTAGTTAGATATCCCTTGATTCGAATGTATAAACTATGCGGCTTTTGTGCTATTCTCGGATGCAGCATTCCAAAGATATATACTCATACGTATGCATTTCCTAACGCAAAATCAAAGAAGAAGCGAAAAAAAAATTCACAAAGAGGTTTAAACAACATTGCAAACATGACGAGCTATTTCTGTTGAATGATTGGTCGGCAAGTTTAAAGCGAGGTTACATCAGGACCGAGTCCCTAACGTGATTTCTGTTTTCAGCCAGAGGGATGTAGAATCAGTTTTGCGTAACATCAAGGGATCGACAACTTCTAACCCTATCAAAAATGTTTCACGACGTAGTTTGAGGTTGAGATATTGAAAATATCATGAACGCCAAAGTCTTTCGCTCATCAACGATGTAAGACTGAAAGAAAATCATGACTGAAAGAGGTTATTACTACCTTCATTGACAGATATATGTACCTGACCCGCGTGATTGATATGTGTGACAACGGTTAAAGAATCCCAAGCTAAGCAAATAAAACCAACAAAAAGAAAGTACATACAACACCGGGTATTCGCACGTGGTCACCCACCGTACTACTAATCCAGCGCTCTGTGGCTTGACTATGGGGGAGCAGACGGGACCCCGTATTTTCCGCAGGCTATGGTCGTATGTGGAAGCTTCGGAGGTAATCCGGAACTAAAACACCGCGGAGCCGCCGATCGGCACAGGGAATCAATGTGCTGATATGGCCGAATCACACATCAACCGGCCGCGTGGCCCAATGGCAAGGCGTTTGACTACGAATCAAAAGATTGTGGGTTCGAATCCCATCGTGGTCAGAGACAGAGTATCTCCTCAGTTGAGGAGTTAACCGGTTACATTTTTGCACTTTTATCACGCATGTGTGGTTTGGATATCACACCACAAGTCAGAATCTAATGTCGTTTGTATATATTCCATACATGACACCATATCTCAACATCGTCATGTCGTCCCTCCAATGCGAATTTCAATCAGATCATCAAGTCAGATACTACGCGCCAATCAAAATTAGTGCATTTTAGATGGCTTCGGTGCCATCCGATATCGCCACAAAAGCCTTCATTCAGGGTAGTTAACCCACAAAAAACGGTACATCCGGGGTAACGGCTATCTAAAAAAGTAGCATATATAGGCGGTGAGCAAAAAAAAGGAAGGCCGAATATATATGATTATGCCGGGTTTTAGGAGAATTATTTAATTGTTCACCGCTTTTGAGATATTGGAAACGGGACTGGGTGGTTTTTTACATGCATGTGAGTGTGGAAGTTAGACTCCGGCCCGGTGTGGAGAAAGAAAGAAAGAAAGAAAGACTGACTGTGATAGTAGACCCTTACATGTTACTGACTAGCTATGTATGTATGACGAACGAGCGTCAACGGGAAGTCCGGGGTGACAAGGAACTATGACGGTATGAGTCAGGTAGACATACAAGCCGACGGCCGATTTAACGGGATAATAGTTCAAATTCGGGGGTCACGGTAGTCAACGATGGATTAGCCGGGGAAACGGGGACACACGAGGTTGGGGTTTATTAAACTGAACGTGCAGTAAGAGCGTGCGTACATACATAGGTGCAGTCTTCCAAATTGATTCTTTGTTTGTGACTGTTATACAAAGAAAGCATGTACATACATATGTCAAGACCGGGCGAGTCTATTGATGGCGATGTGACTAACACTGACCTTGCTTAACCTTGCTTGGGTTATTACTCATTTGCGCTGTATTCTATGACACTTGTAACGCCATATGTATATGACTAGCCAGATGAATGTAACTCTTCAGTATATAAATTAACCACTCTCCGCTCACCAAATCATCCAATTCATATCCAAAAGAACAACACTCAAACTCTGTTCTTGTCAAAGTCATCGACAATCACCAATTCTCCCAATCCAAATATCATCGTGTCCCAAGTCCGCCCCTACCCTATCCATCCACCATCTACAGCGCTACAGAAATCCATTACAGCGCCTCCCCCATCCAAAAAAGCGCCTAGAACTCGGCAGCTGACAACACCCCTCCCCCCCAAATCTAACCAAGTGTGACTATTTCTTCCCCTTCCTCTTTCTCTAAGGCGCAAGACTATATGGACCACTGTCATTGGCTTATCGATTTGGAGACTTCACATTTTTATTTTTTTTTGCTACATTTTTGGATTCTTGATTTTCGTCATTCCCTACTAAATCAAAAAATCATCAATATCCTTTGACTTTGTCGTTTCACCCGACTAATTCACCTTCCGAATTGTCTTCCAAGTCGTCGTTTCCGTCCTCACTCGTCGTCTTGTCCTCCCCCCACCTTTGGTTTTCATTTCTTATAATTCACACACACACAACTCAAAGAAATGTACAGATCTCGTGCCCTTAAAGCCCTGGCCCGGCCCGCTGCCGTTGTCCGTCCATCACCGGCTTTCGTTCCTTCTACCATCTTCGCCTCCCGGAGCTTGACTACCAGCTCCAGCAACAAGTCTACTCCCGCCGCTTCCGCCGTGTAAGTCTCTTTTTTTATTCACCCCCACCGACAACGGACCTTTTCCACACGTCCCTTCCATATGTGGCGTCGTTCGTTTCGTCAGAGCCAGCGCCCGCCAAGGTGCCCTGGTCCCTTGGTCGGCCCGCTGTAGACAATATCACCTGCCTATCTGGTATAGCTGGTTCGACGTCATGCATGCTTGTAACCTCACACCAGTGCTGCGAAACATGCTTGTAGTGAAACATGCATGCAGTGTTCTTGTCATTGTTGTCATCATTGTGTCTTGACTTGCGCTTCGCTTGATATATACGTTGTTACCTACATTATACACGACACATGCTGACTCAAAATCTATCTACTACAGTCCTGAGACCCGTGAGGCTCCCGCTCCCGCCTTCAATGCCATCAACGATAACCACGTGCAGCCTCTGGCTAAGAAGGGCGAGGTGATGGACGAGTCGTTCATCGGAAAGTCTGGTGGTGAAATCTTCCACGAGATGATGCTCAGACATAATGTCAAGCACGTTTGTAAGTCGGACCTTCCTTCCAAAATACTCCATACCTCTTCAACTCGCTAACCTTTGTAATTTCCATAGTCGGTTACCCCGGTGGTGCTATTCTTCCCGTCTTCGACGCCATCTACAACTCCAAGAACTTCAAATTCATCCTGCCCAAGCACGAGCAAGGTGCCGGCCACATGGCCGAGGGTTACGCCCGCGCCTCCGGTAAGCCCGGTGTCGTCCTCGTCACCTCTGGCCCCGGTGCCACCAACGTCATCACCCCCATGCAGGATGCCATGTCCGACGGTACTCCCATGGTTGTTTTCTGCGGTCAGGTCCCTACGTCGGCTATTGGTTCCGATGGTTTCCAGGAGGCCGATATTGTCGGTATTTCCCGCTCCTGCACCAAGTGGAACGTCATGGTCCGTAACGTTGCCGAGCTCCCTCGCCGCATCAACGAGGCTTTCGAGATTGCCACCAGCGGTCGCCCCGGTCCCGTCCTGGTCGATCTCCCCAAGGATGTCACCGCCGGTATCCTCCGCCGTGCTATCCCCTCCGGCCCCGCTCTTCCTAGCCTCCCCTCCGCTGCTTCCCGCGCTGCCATGGAGGCTACCAAGCGTCAGCTCGCCGAGTCCGTTTCTCGTGTTGCTAGCCTCATCAACAAGGCTAAGAAGCCCGTCATTTACGCCGGTCAGGGTATCATTCTTTCCCCTGGTGGCCCTGAGATCCTGAAGGAGCTTGCCGACAAGGCTCACCTCCCCGTCACCACCACCCTCCACGGTCTGGGTGCCTTCGATGAGCTTGACGACAAGTCTCTTCACATGCTCGGTATGCACGGTTCCGCCTATGCCAACATGGCCATCCAGAACGCCGACCTCATTATCGCCCTCGGTGCCCGTTTCGACGATCGTGTCACCCTGAACGTCTCCAAGTTCGCCCCCGCCGCCCGCCAGGCTGCCGCCGAGGGCCGTGGTGGTATCGTCCACTTCGAGGTTCTCCCCAAGAACATCAACAAGGTTGTCCAGGCCACCGAGGCTGTTGAGGGTGACGTCACCACCAACCTTAAGGAGCTCCTGCCCCTTGTTGACGCCCGTACCCGCGAGGACCGCGCCGAGTGGTTCAACGACATTGACTCGTGGAAGGCGAAGTGGCCCATGGGCGACTTTGAGCGCACCGAGCGCCCCCACACTATTAAGCCCCAGGCCGTGATTGAGGAGCTTTCCAACCTCGTTGCCGACCGCAAGGATAACACCTACATCGCCACCGGTGTCGGTCAGCACCAGATGTGGACTGCCCAGCACTTCCGCTGGAGACACCCTCGCTCCATGATCACCTCTGGTGGTCTTGGTACCATGGGTTTCGGTCTTCCCGCCGCTATCGGTGCCAAGGTCGCCCAGCCTGATGCCCTCGTCATCGACATTGACGGTGACGCTTCCTTCAACATGACCCTGACTGAGCTGTCCACCGCTGCCCAGTTCAACATTGGTGTCAAGGTCATTATCCTTAACAACGAGGAGCAGGGTATGGTTACCCAATGGCAGAACCTCTTCTACGAGGATCGCTACGCCCACACTCACCAGCAGAACCCCGATTTCATGAAGCTCTCCGAGGCCATGGGTATCCAGCACAAGCTGATCTCCAACCCCGCTGACGTCACTGACGCCCTCAAGTGGCTGATTGAGTCTAACGGCCCGGCTCTGCTCGAGATCCGCACTGACAAGAAGGTGCCCGTCCTCCCCATGGTGCCAGCTGGCTGTGCTCTTCACGAGTTCCTCACCTGGGACAGCGAGAAGGACCGTATCCGCAGAGAGCTGATGAACGAGCGGACGGACGGCAAGCACCAGTAAGTCGTTGCTGCTAAGAATCGCGGCGCGGGTTAATTGATGGGTTTGTCTTGTTCCGGCCACTGGTGTTTGTATTATTCTTCCTTTATTTTCTTGTTTTATATGCTCCCGGTTCTTTTTTTTGATGCGACGGTCTTGTTTTTTTGGTTCTCTGGTTTGTTGCTTCTATGCATTTGGGATTTGGCTTTGTCTTTTTACGGGTGGGGTGCGTGGTGGAAGCGGTGTTTCTGTTGGGTGCTCATGGGCATTTCAGTCCGATGACTTGGAGCGAAAAAGTAATGGCTGTTGCCACTGTGATAGCGTTTTCTAGTGGCCCAAGGCCGCCCAAAATGGTGTATTGTTTTCTTTGCCGATCAATGTCTTCGTGCTCGTTGATTTCCCTCTCGTGACTCCATTAATGGTGATTATTTCCCAACATATGCAAAATCATATGCATGCATTCACACAGACTCATGCCACGTGTAAACCCTACCCCAGGGTCTATTCGCCTAGTTTCACTAGTGCCCCACAGTGAATTCATATCCCTGTGGCCTGTCATTGTAGCACGTACCAGAACCTTCCAATAACAGCCCCTCCTGCCCAAACACAACATTCCACTCTCGGTAGGCGCCCATTATCAAAGTGGGGATCTGGTATACATACATATATCGAGCCTTGTCACAGCACAGAATACCTTATATCAACTAAATTTGTCTACATACCCAACACACCCAACTCCACTCAAAATGACGGTAACTCTCCCTCCCCGCCCGTGCCGACTCGCCGGTACCCCCATCAGCAAACTAACACCCCGCAGACCCCTCTCACCTCGCGCCAACGTCTGGCCCTCGCAATCTGCGACTTCCTCTCCACCAGCACCACCGACGGCTCTCTCCCCGCCGAAGAAGCCGACAACATCGAAGTAGCCCTAAACTGCATCGCCGAGTCCTTCAAAGTCGACCCACACACCCCCGCCACCGTCCGCGCCGCCACCGGTCCCCAAACCCTCCTACAGATCTTCACCGTCTACGAATCCCTCCGCCAAGCGAAAGAGAAAACCGGTTCTCCCACCGGCAACATCGCCGCCGCCGCCTCTGCCGCCTCTTCCACTGTCACCCCCGAGAACCTCGCGGCCGCCGAATCCCTCAAATCCAAAGGCAACGCCGCCATGTCCAGCAAAGACTACGCCTCCGCCATCGCACACTACACCGAGGCCCTCTCCCTTTCCCCCCGCAACGCAATCTACCTGAGCAACCGCGCCGCCGCCCACAGTGCCGCTAAGAACCACGAAGCGGCGCGCACCGATGCCGAAGCTGCCACCACCCTGGACCCCAGCTACACGAAAGGCTGGTCCCGTCTAGGTCTCGCGCGCTTCGCCCTCGGCGATCCCAAGGGGGCCATGGAGGCGTACCAGAAGGGTATTGACGCGGAAGGTAACGGCGGCTCGGAGGCGATGAAGAAGGGCTATGAGACCGCCAAGCGTCGCGTTGAAGCGACTGAGGGATCTTCCGCCGTCGAGGCCACTGAGCGTTCTGCTGCTGCTGCCTCTCCTGCTGCTGGTGCCGGTGCTGGCGGTTTCCCTGATTTGGCTTCTATGGCTTCGATGTTCGGTGGTGGTGCTGGTGGTGCTGGTGGTGCCGGTGGTATGCCTGATTTTGGTTCCATCATGAGCAACCCAATGTTCCAGAGCATGGCCCAGAACTTGATGAGCAACCCAGAGTTGATGGGTAACCTCATGAGCAACCCTAGACTCAAGCAGATGGCTGATAACATGAGCAACGGTGGTGGTATGCCCGACATGTCGGCTCTGATGAGCGACCCTTCTCTGGCTGAGATGTAAGTATTGGTCACACGTGTCTGTGTATCGAAATTTGTCTAACTAAAATAATCTAATTTAGGGCCAAGAACCTGATGGGTGGTGGTGCTGGCGCTGGCCCCAAATAAACAACTACCATAGAAAACTATGGTTAGTTTGGTAGTGTAATTCTTTCGCATCGTCATGACAGCATAATCACAAGTCAATGAAGTCCTCAATCATGTTTTCAAAGTGACCAAAAACCCCAAGAATCGATCGTATCACAAATAATATCTTTAATGCAATTATACCATATCCAAACGCCTACATCATAACCAAGTGTTACCCCGTCAGAATCATACTCTAGTTCACAGAATAACCACTTGACTCTAAGCGATACAACCAACCAGCCATGCTCGACCGTTTGCCCCTTAATCTTCCTCTACTTTCTTCAGCAAGCACCAAATCATAGAGTTCCGTTAAACATACTGGCGGGCGGGCTTCCAGGCAGCCGATGCCCGCTGGCGATTCCGAGCTTCAGCTTGAATCGCATTTTGGCGGAAAAGCCGTCCCCAGTATGAAAGTCCCCGTTCATGCTCTGGAAGACACAATTTGCCTGAATCCGCTTCGAGGTACTCTTGCTGAAGGTTTAGGTCGACTTGTGGCTTAGCCGGTACTTCGGGTGCTGGTTTCACTGACACTATACTCTCTAGGGCACTTGATCCGTTCGATTCCATGCTGCTGTCTGATGCACTGCGGCTACGTTCATCGTTAGCACCGTCGAATGCGACCATTCCTGGTCTCTGCTTGCCGTGGTGAACGGGGAGCACCTAGAAGCGAGTTAGTTAGAAGCCCTAACAAAGTTTACAAAATAATACTTACATTGCTACATCCAAAATAGCGGTAATTGTGACCGTCATCATCCTCATTGCTGCAGACTTCATCAGATTCTGCAATGGAGCTGAGTGTCGAAGTCAATCGCACAGGGTTACTCCGCGAGTTGACATAGGGCATATAGCGGGGCCGGAAGTAGCCACAGTAGTCGGCATCATGCGACAAAGGCTGACCCTGGCTGCTGCTTGAGCCTCCGTCGTTCTGAGACCACCGCGAATTACGGCTTTGTGAACTTTGGTGCGTGTTTCCGGCTCCAGCCATCTCCTGGGTGCAAGTAGCACCCATTAGCTTGTTGCCAGAGTTGCCTGGGTAAAGAGGGGGAGGCATAGACGTAGATGGGGCCGAGTTAACCAATTGATATGTTTGTTTTCCGTGGTCCGGCTTAGGAAGCGTAGCCTCGGAAGCCACTAGTTGCGGCGCTTGAAAGTTACGATCCGGAGAGGAAGGCTTGGAGTTAGTGGGGCTGCATGGCATAAAGATGCGTGCCTGCGGATTGAGCCTCTTTTCCTAAGTAGAAGACGACGTCTTCTTTTGATGCTCTTCACCGGCTTGAATTCCAGCGTCTTTAATAGATGATTTGCTGCTAGATCCTGCGGAGCTATGATGATTGCTTTCCCGAACACAATCGGATCCTGTCACGGAAACAGTCTTCGAAGCATTGGCACTAGAGCGAATCTTGTTCATTTCCGCTTCCGAGAGATCGTTGACAAACCCGCCTTCGTTGCCATCGCTAGAAGCATTCTTGTTCTTGGTTCTGACAAAAACCTGTTTACTCCAGAGATTGTGGTACTTGCCCTTGGCTGCAAGAAGACTGTCATGGTCTCCCATTTCAACAATCTTTCCGCCATCAATTACAATAATGCGGTCAGCGTTCATGATGGTGGACAGCCGATGAGCAACGATAAATGTCGTCCGGTTCTCAGTAAGGCGCCGGAACGACTCTTGAATCTTCTGCTCCGTGTCTGTGTCGACGGCACTCGTAGCCTCATCTAAGAGAACAATATTGGGCTTCTTTAGGATGGCTCTTGCAATGGCGAGACGTTGCAGTTCCCCGCCGGAAATACGGACTCCACGATCGCCCACCATGGTTTTGTACTGATACTTGAATCCCATGATGTTATCATGGATGTGAGCGGCCTTACAAGCCTCTTCAATCTCCTCGTCTGTGGCGTCCATGCATGCATATCGGACGTTGTTGTACACTGTATCGTTGAAGAGAACTGGGCTCTGTGGAACAAGACCGATATGAGCGCGCAGGCTTGCTACTTTGACACATTTGAGGTCTTGTTGATCAATAAGAATCGAACCACTGGTTGGGTCATAGAAGCGTGACAACAACTTGAGAATCGTCGATTTACCAGCTCCAGTAGCTCCCACAAAGGCGATTGATTGACCGCCATGAACGTGGAAAGACAAGTTCTCCAAAATGTTCTTCTTGGACGTCTTATACCCAAAGCAGACGCCGTTGAACTCAACGTCACCCCGAGTGAGTCGTAATTCAGGATATTCAGGCTTGTCGACCACAGTGGCAGATGTGTGAAATAATTCAAGAAGCCGCTCAGCTTCAACAATGATCGTACTGATACGCTTACTCACAGAGGAAATGTACATCAGCGGGCCAGTGAGTTGGTTCCAGTAAAGAAGAAGCATGGCAAATTGACCGGGAGTGGCTCGTCCGCGACGGATTTGGACAATGGCAAGTACACAACCACAGAACAATCCACCCAAAAGTGATAGCGTCTGGAGAGCACGAGTCCCATACCAGGATAGGGTAAGCGCCTTCGTCGTTGAAACCAAACGCTGGACTACAGTAGTATACCTGTCGTTCTCAAATGGGACTTGGTTAAACGACGTAACCGTTGACCAACCAGAAATGGCGTTGTTCAAGGTCCTATTTTCAGCATAATACGTCGAGTAGTATCTTTTTTTAATCTCAGTGAAGCCACGCAACAGCCGAGCTGACATAAGTAAATAGAGAGTACCGGCAGTAATCGAAATTAAACCTTGATATGGGCCAAACGTGATCGTGAGATACACAATTGCTACAACCAAATCAGTTAACTTCGAAACTCCTTGAAGAAAGATCGTGTCAATCAACTGAGAAAAGTCAGCTCCACTACGAATTGATGTGCAAGTATCAGCCGAAGACTGTGTGTCGTGAAATTCAGCCGACAACTTGAGTGCATGTTCAAATGCTGCGCGATTCAGAGCCTCCCGGGAATAGTTAGAAACGGGAAACAGAAACCAGTCCGTTGCCAGACTGAGACCACACTCGGACGTGCTCAATCGCAAAATGGCGTAGATTGCGAGTTGAGTCCAGATCGTGTTCGTGATTTGACCAGCCAATGAGTCCATAATAATTCCAATTTGGCGAGGCATCAGTACATTGAACGCGTTTTGAACCCACATGAGCACGAAAACCATTATAAGGTAAAACTGAAGTTGGGGCTGCCCGACAGGCCAAATATACGGCCAAAGAACCTAAGATTACAATTAGCATGAATACCTTGAACTAAACGTAATCAGCCAACCTACCTTGTAATGCTTGATGTATGCGAACCAACTGCCATACTCCAAAAGCTTCTTTTCGAAAGCTTCTTGCTTTGCACGTCTCGTCTTTTTGACCTCTTCGTCATCATCATCATCATCCTCACCATCTGTCCAATAATCAATGTCTGCGTTATCCTTTGTCTGCTCTTCCGTGGATTCGGATGAAGCGTTTGTACCATATGTTTCCTGGTCAGCAGTGTCTCCCGTTAAAGCGTTACCGGCGGGTCCTAGTAGAGGTTGGCGCTCCTCATCGGCAGCAATGACGGTTGTACGAGACTTGATAATCGTGTAGGCAGAAAGAGCAGCCAAGGAAAACACTATACGGAAGCCACTCGAAGAAATCCGAAGCACATCGTAGGGGGACATGAGATCAAGTCCTTTGGGAGAAAGTCCCATGAAGGTGATTATGGAAGTCTCTGATATGGCACAGATGATCCAAGATCCAATGTATGGGTACCAAACGGGGCGCTCGGTTGATGAAATCAGAGCGCTTTGGGTAGCCGCCAGAATTAAACAAGCGGCCAGACTGACAACTTCGTCGTCCCGGCCTAAAAACTCGCGCGCTATGAATGATTGGGTCAAGATAGAAGCCAACTGGACAAGCAACGAAACCATACATAGTTTCAAACCCCTAGTGAGAATAGTTGACTTGAAGAGGTCTGCCTCCGGTCGTAGTCTGGCTTTAAGAGTATGTAGAAACACCATTGAATGCACTGTGGCCAACATAAAGTAGGTATAAGTAGCCATGGGGTAGATGTAGCGCATGTAGACTAAGGCCGACATAGGTGACCACCCATCCGGAGAATGTATGCCTATCTCATCCACAATGGAAACGGCCCCAAGGACCGAAGACTCCGGGACCATCTTGTACGAACAAGCTAAGAAGTTTAATGTCAGCGTTGGCACATCACTTTATAATCTGAAGCTCTGTCAACTTACAAAGCAGGCACTGGTATTAGTAGTGTTGTTGGAAAATAGTGTCGTTTTGAATGGTGGTCTAGTGTATGTACCGGACAAGGACCTTGAACAAAACAAAAACCCGGTTTACAAAAGCTTATTTCCAACAAGGGGGTGTTGTTTGAGGATAGGATCTTCGGTCCTGTTGTTAAGGGTAGATCTTTACTCAGGAACGAAAGGACGATGTTTAAAGAGTAGTTGATATAAAGAGATGAGCGAACAAGAATGAAGTAGACACCACAAAAGGTAGAATATGTAAACTTAATGGCAATAGAATTAAGAGAAAACGTTTGTTAGAATTAGGCGATAGAGAAAAGGTTCGTAGTAGCGGTGGTAAAGCTCAACGTCAAGGAGATGTCGATAGTTTTGGTGACAAGTAGAAACAAGATTCTCTACCAAGAGATGGTGAACGAAGCTGTGTGACAACAAACAAGACTAGAGTGGGAAAGCACGCATAACAACCAGTAAGGACAGAGCAGATACACCGGTCAAGAGCAAGAACCGCGACCACGGAAGGTTTAAGTATGTCTCAGGGACATTGCTTATGAAACTTCCTCTATGTATGGAAGTAACAACCCGTGGCTGCAGTATAGGTACGCAGAAAATCAAATGAATAACCTATATTCACACGTCGATTCCTTGAACGAGGGGAGCATATCACATCACACGCTATATTGGCCCCCGCCCCCCACGGACTTCATCACATACCCAGGACATGGATGATGTTAACAACAGACGGGAATACTGTCTTCCCCACATACAACTGACGTTTGTTTTAGCACCAGGGGGGTGTGTCTGTAGTGCTTTGGTAACTGCATGTGTCTAGTGCCAACAAAACATGGACACTCGCATCATAAAATTCCCGGAGAATACGTACATACGTACACATATACATTAACCGACACTTGTTTAGTGGGTTATTCTAGGTTCGAAGCAGAAAGGTGAAAGGGGACCTTCCTTGTGTGACCAAGCGATAACAGTGCTAGGCCATTGTGGGAAGGTACAAAGAACGGTGTGGCCTTCGTGAATCAACGTTTAAACGTTTGCTGAATAATCATGTGGCGGGGTAATAGGTGGTTGGTTTCGTGGTTAACGCAGTATAATGGGCATGCACGCACGTATAAGTGGAAATACGTATGTATGCATGTATGCACACCCATACATGGCACTCGCATGTGTTATTTCTGGTTATGCATGTCTAACTTGCCCTCCTTCACAGCCTGGATAAATAGGTCTTGTCGTGTCAAGGCCCCGGTCAGTGTCTGAGGCTAGTTGATTTCCCGGGACTTGATCCGTTTTGGTGGTTGACGACTCAGGTACACGGACTACTGTTTGATAGTTTTGTGTCACCAACGTGCCTCACATGACAGCCGTGGAACACCCATACAACAATCAAGCCCCGGGCAGAATCTCCATGTGCCCAACAGCCATCTTCTTATTATCTCCACAGCCCCATTTCTCAAGCCATCCGAACTTTTCGGCTTTGATGTTTTTGTTCTCTTATGTGCGCTATCATACGTAAGTACCTTCATCACACCTGCACAGCCAAAATATGTGATCGTGAGTGTGGTATATGACTATAGTTAAGACGCGCCAACGCTTACTTTGTACGACAAAAACAAGAACACTGATAACCAACAACAACACTTCATCGGTCAGTCGGCAATACCATCCCCATGTGTGTCTTCAATGTCCTCACCGGTGAATAGATTCCCGCTAACTATTGGGCTTCCATGATGCTTGTCCCAAGGTTCTTGCAGTCGTGGCAAGTTAGGTTCGCCGCATTGGTGAGGGTGGCGTTTCTTAAATCGTTCACCGGCTTTTGGTAAGGAACGGGTACATATATAGGCTGTTAACTGCCCTACACTGTAATAGTGTCTCCAAGAGCTAACACAGCTCGGTCTTACATCTGTTTCTACTTGAATTGTTTGTCTACATATGCATATTGCAAACCACTGTGACAAACGAAACCATTACGGAACCGCTTGTTAAAAAGGCCCGCAATTGGCATGAAAACATTATTTACCCCCAAAATTCCACGTCGTGCATGCATGGTACTTCAAAAGAACCGCTTCTCCCACGCCAATGTGCCAATCCCACAGGATTTTGCCAACGAGTTTTCATGCCGCCTTCAGCCAGCAACTGTCGGCCACCTTCATCTTGTCTTTCCACATCCAGACTTGCCCCTCACCAAGTCTCTCCCTTTTCGCGCCCTGGTCAAATCTCAGGTAACATCTGGCCGACAGTAAAGACCCATCAAGGCGGTTTTGTCGGCGCGCAATGCACGTATGTAAGCCCATACCGCCACAATGCATGCAAAGAATGGGGGCTTTGGTACAATGACGGCGCCACATATCTGCGTGTAAGACTAACTGAGTTGGTGGTGTTGGCAACACCACGCCTGATATGCGCAACATCATGTGGTAAGTATACACGCACACATTTATACACACACATGCATGCATATGTATGAATTACAGTGGAAATCAAGTTAAGCGCTAACTCGATTGACAGGCAAACCTAGAATATTAGTTCCGGTAGTTTAACGTTTCCATTCAACCATAACCCACGCCCTCGCTTACGTTTTTTGTTCAACTAGGTAACTGTGGTCTAAGCTGAATCGTATTATTCATGGTACTATAGTGGGTGTATGCATGTCCCTACCACGTCACGCAGATATAGCTCTGGTAGTATAGTTGTTGGACATATAATCCCACCGTGGAGCGAATTGCCCAAAGTAATGTGCTATGGACTGAAACCGGATATCCATTAGGGCCACCGCTGTACCGACGGAACAACTAGCAAACACGTCTTTCCGAAAGGAGCGTGGTTCCGCATTCTCGCGTGTGATGAGAATCGTTCAAAAGTATCCTATTATCATGCCATACCGATCGGAAACTCCGTTGCAGGTTGCTATAATAGACATTACAATACTTAGCATCGCTTCAGATTCTTGAGCTGCAGTTTGTTGCTAATGTATGTTTCCTAAAACAGAAGTGGGCGTGTGGGTATTTCCTCTAACGACGATATACATGCGCACATACATACATACACATCTACTTCATCAGACCTTCCAATTGGGATCGCTTATACATACCATCAGAACTGCTACAATGCTGGCAACTCTTCCAACTATATGTATTTGCTTGGGTTGCAATCACAATGGCGCTATTGCCTTTGTACACTTGTAATCTTCTTGTAGCACCATGTTCCTAGCTCCGGTCACACTCACGTAGGAATTCATTCGATCTTCTTGGTCAAGATCATGTACATACATATGTACACTGGGCGTACATCCGATGAGCTTTGGTGGCTACAAACTACACGGCAATTATTCCTACTGGCATAGTATCATTGAATATCACTTTCAACAATACTGAAGTCGTGGTCTCGTAGCTCTTGTGGCTGCGTCACATCATGTAACTCGCCTGTTGATGAGGCGCCACATCCACCATGGGATCACCAAGTGACCAGATATCCTTACCAGACGCAGTTCCTGACGACGTTACATTGAGTTCCCGTGATGTTGGGAAATTTCAAATTTCTGGCTTTGGTGGTAATGTTTCATTTCACGTCTACTATAACTGGCATTACTTATCGATACAACGATGTTCCAGGAAATAACGGTTCAAAATGAAGCCGACATCCCAATATCCTACGCTGAGTGATTGTGCTTATGCATTCCCACAATCAGCAAAGGTCCTACCGAAAACCAGAGGGCATTAAGGAAGAATGTTGTCTAGTTGTTGTCCACTTTCTGGTTGTTGTTGTTATTGTACTATTTACAATATTCCTTCTGTTGTTGTTTTTTTATTTTACGTCTACCTAACTAGAATTACCCGTTAAAATGACGGCTCTTCCTGTTGTTGTACTATTCGACGTGTAACTTGTTGTTGTTGTTGTTGTATTCTTTAACGTCTACCTGAACAGAGCGAACTATCAATACGACGGCGTTACGGACAGAAGAAATTGAGGATGATGTCAATCAAAAATCCCCTCTGGGCGGTCAGCAATTGCGAGATTGCAGCAAATAGAGTGACTCTTATGACCAGACAAAGGGCCAGGTGACGAACACCAAGAGGGTCTAAAAAAGGCAAGGCCCGAGGGCATACTCGCAGGATCCGGGATCGGCCCGGTATTTTTGTTTTGCAGGAACGAAGACAAGAGATATAGAATGTCGAATGCGGAAGGCTAGCGGCCATCGGCTTGAGGAGCTTAATAGTAGTCCTGGCGGAGTACACTGGTCTTGTCCTTCCGATCTCCTGAATGTTTAATGTGCAACTTTTGTGCCAATCCGATGAGGTGAACCAACTGGACCCCTATGGGCCCAACCTGACATCTCGAAGTCCTCTTCAGTGGTAGTTTTGTCGTAACGCCTTACCCATCCACCTCCATAGCATCTAACACCATGCTATCCTCCTCCATCTCGTCCACGTCCATCTTCATCAAACTCCCTCTTTCCCCTGCAATCTCATCCACGTCCATGGCAATTAGACCCCCCTCTCCTGCTTCTCTTGCCACGAAGAACGCCGCCCACCTCTCTTTATTTGACGTGTAACATTTCCGGCAGATTGTTTGGATTATTTGATAGCTAATTGTGCTTCCATATTTCATCAATTAACTGACGGCCGCGTGGCCCAATGGCAAGGCGTTTGACTACGAATCAAAAGATTGTGGGTTCGAATCCCATCGTGGTCAGTTCTTTTTGATGTTTCTATCTTTTTTCAGCCAGACAAAAAATATCTGTATCAACATGCGTGATTCCATGCCAATGACAGGTCATTATCGCTTCTTTTTGACACAAATGACAGTCAGACTTATGATCATCGCTTAATTTTTATAACAAGCGCTTGGTGCGTCTTGCAGTGCACACGGTAGGGTTAATCCATTGTCATGCGAATATAACCCTGATCGGCGGCTCACCATACGTCAAAGTCACAAACGTAAATCTGCATAGTTAGGCCGTCTCATCCCTTGGGAAGGACTCGGTTGGGCATTAATAGACCCATGTTATAGATATGCCCAATCCCAATCCTTTTCATGTAGATGGGTGGATCAAATAAATTGTAGACATGAATTGATTTTGCTGGTAGTTGTGCATATCGTGGGATGTAGGCTGCATCCGGTGGGGGTTCTACCCCCGAAGCATGACGTGCACATGACAAGATACGGGGCCACTATGAGAGTTAGAAAGGGAGAGTTGGTGATACAAATAGGCTATGAAAAGTATTGGTAATCCTAGCTTTAATGACGCCAACTTGCATAGAGGAATAACTCCCTTGCGGTGAGATTGAGGGCATCACGGACATGTACTGGTGGGCCTGTTTGCAAAAGATTGATAGGATTGGTCAGGTGTTGAGAGTGGATATTCCTGATAACATGATAGAAGGGATTACATTCCATATGGCCATTCATGTGCATACAGATGTATGTGTATAAAGTCGACGTGATGATGTCGTTCAATATAAACATAATGGCCTGACAGTCTTACATAAGATATCAAAGCACCCTGCCAGATACTTTGTTGTTAAAGCTGACCCCCGTTTGTAAAAGGAATTCGCCGTTTGGATTTGAGTTGAAGGAATACACATGTAGCCTGATTGAGGATAAAATCCTGGTGCATATGTGATGAATTCATTGAATAGTCTTCGAGTGAGTACATACGTATAGACATACCATATGAAGTATTAGGTCTCGAGAGACATGGATCCCAGCCACCACTGCGTATCCCGGCCCATCCATTCAGAATCCATGGGAAATCCAACGTCATCCAACAGCGGCAATGGCATAATATCCACGACTCAGTCGAGGCCAGAAACTTAAGAATTTGCGGTGAGCGGGTAGAGTGGAACCCAACGGACCCATGGGTCGGAAGCCGGAAAGTGAAGTTGACATTGGGCTACTTGTTAGACCTGTACCACATGTGCTTATCGATAGGTTGGCGCAATATCGTAAGTACATACCTGCCAGGTAGCTCAGGTCAGACAAAAAGGTTGACAGGAGTGTAGGAGTTGCGATAGATGCGGACCAGTGCGCCTGCCACATGTAGCATTGAACTTGCATTGGAAAAGATAGCCAAGCCTGTGTGCGGTCAGAATTTTCGCGACAGCCTCACATAGCGAGGCTGACGATATACTCCAAGTGCATCTAGTTGTACCTCATCTTTATAACTTTGCAACCAACATTGATGTCATACATCCTTTATCGAACCTAGTTCCGCTATAGTGACTACTATAACTTCTGCCCGAGTGCACTAATTACAGCGCTCGACCCGTCGTTCCTCCCTGTCTGAATCGCCAATCCTGTGCCAAAGCTTGGTCGCTTTTGAAAGCCTTCAAGCACTGAACCTAACCTGAGGCTTGGCCCTGGTACTGCGCCTACGGCTTTGCGATCGACTAACTAGCGCACTCCCAAGTCCAGGCAGGCCAACCAAAGTCGAGCCCTGGCTCAAAGGTGACACTCGAATTGACCGCCTCGCTCTTCACCCCTCGTCTTGCTCTGTCGTCGATTTGACCAGCCCCTCGATCTTGTTTCTGTCATATAGTGCCAATTGCCCCGCGTGCTCTTTATCACGCCAGCTGCTCATTGAATATACCGGGTTTGATCGGCGATTCCTAACCAGTGCACATATCTAATTCTCGTCTGGTACGAACGGCGGGAGCCTGCTTAGACGACTACGGCCCCGCACCCGACTCACGACTTAGTGGCACCTTGACTACAGACGAATATTTACATAGCAACAACTGTTGTGAGACAACAAAAAGTCACCATCTATAGACTTTTATCGATTTACCTCTAGCCTATACCAGGTACCGCTTTGCGACTAATTGCGACGTTGCCTCGACTAGCCCATAACGAGCGACCCCCCCGAATATCACATTCCACCATTAAAAATGACGACGGCTTCACCAGTGCCTGAGGATCAGGCTCGTTTGCTGGATGATGCTCTGACGGCTGTCCGCCAGCAGACTAACCTTATGCGCAAATGTCTGGACCAGCCCGGAAAGTTGATGGACGCACTTAAATGCTGGTGAGTCTCGCACCCTCAGTAAATGCTTAGCGCACTTCTAACGGATACTCGGTTGATAGCTCCACTCTCGTTTCCGAGCTCCGTACCTCTAGCCTTGGTCCCAAGCAGTACTATGAACTCTACATGTCGGTTTTCGACGCTCTGCGCTACTTGTCGGCGCAGCTTATTGAAACTCACCCCACCAACCACCTTGCGGATCTATACGAGTTGGTTCAATATGCCGGAAACATTGTCCCCCGAATGTACCTGATGATTACAGTTGGTACGGCGTACATGTCGGTTCCCGATGCGCCAGTAAAAGAGTTGATGAAGGATATGATGGACATGACGCGCGGTGTCCAACACCCGGTTCGCGGTCTCTTCCTACGCTACTATCTCTCGGGTCAGGCCCGAGACTGCCTGCCACAGGGAGATGGAGATGGCCCCGAAGGTAATCTCCAGGACAGCATTAACTTTGTTTTGACCAACTTTGTGGAGATGAACAAACTATGGGTGCGTCTTCAGCACCAAGGCCATTCCCGCGAGCGTGAACAGCGGTCTCGCGAGCGCAAGGAGTTGCAGTTGTTGGTTGGCAGCAACATTGTGCGTCTGAGTCAACTAGTCAATCTTCACACCTACAAAACTGCGATTTTGGGACCCCTTTTGGACCAGGTTGTACAGTGCAGAGACGTGTTGGCCCAGGAATACCTTTTAGAGGTCATTACGCAAGTGTTCCCTGACGAATACCACCTTCACACGCTAGACCAATTCCTTGGGGCGGTGTCTCGGCTGAACCCGCACGTCAACGTCAAGGCTATTGTGATTGGCATAATGGATCGGTTGTCAGACTATGCTGAGCGTGAGGGCCAGACTACACAAGATGCCGTTGAAAAAGCCAAATTGGAGGCCGACGCTTTGATTAAGTTGTTGGAGTCCGTCAAGATTAAGGCTGAGGGTGGTGAGGTACCAGAGTCACCAAAATCTCCGGCCGCGGAGCCAGAAACGGAGGCCACTGAACCAGCTGTTGGTGAACCAACGGTAGAGCCCGAAGTTGAGTCTACTGGCCCTACTGCCGAGGAGAAGGGCAAGTCACCAGCCAATGAGGATGGCGAGACTGGTGAGCCCTCTGAGGTGAAGGAGGATGGCGACAAAACGGAGGATAAGCCTGCAGAAGCTGAGACCAAGGGGTCACCATCATCAGCACCAAATGAGGAGGAGCTTCAGCGTGGCATCCCCGATGACGTCAATCTATACGAAATATTCTTCGGCCAAGTCAAGAACCTTGTGGGTGCGCAACACTTGGCTGTTCAAGATACCATGGCTCTCTTGGTTTCCCTAACCAACCTCTCTCTCAACATTTACCCCGGCAGACTGGACTATATTGACCAGATTCTTGAGTATGCACTGGTCAAGGTGCGTGAGTATGCCACTCACGCCGATCTTCACTCGGCCGCTGCCCAGCACAGCCTTTTGGCTCTCCTCCAGGCGCCTCTCAACCGGTACGCCTCGGTCTTCACAGCACTTTCCCTGCCTACTTTTGTTCCTTTGTGCCAAGCACAGGGTTATGCTACTCGCCGTGCTCTTGCCGGTGAAGTTGCCCGGAGTCTTCTTCGTAACCGGACTATTGTCTCCAGGCCATCGGATCTCGAGAATATTCTGGAGATTCTCAAGGTTATCATCAAGGAAGGTTCCGCCGCCTCTGCTGGGTACTCGGCCGTGTCACCTCGTCGTGCTACCGAAACAGACGAAACTCTCGAAGAGCAGGGTTGGCTTGCCCGTTTGGTGCACCTCCTGCACTCCGATGATAATGATACGCAATTCCGTCTACTACAGATGACTCGTCGTGCTTACTCGGAAGGCAACGAGCGTATCCGCACAACTACGCCTCCCCTTATCACAGCATGCGCCAAGCTTGCTCGTAGATTCAAAGCCAAGGAGCATCTCTCCGACACCTGGGAGACGCAAAGCAACGCCCTCTACAAATTCATGCACAGCGCCATCTCTACTCTGTACACGCGCGTAAACGGTGTCGGTGCCGCTGAGTTGGCTCTTCGTCTGTTTTGCGTAGCCGGTGAAACCGCCGATGTCACCGGGTTCGAAGAAGTTGCTTATGAATTCTTCGCGCAGGCTTTCACTGTGTACGAAGAAGCCATCACCGACTCTAAGGCTCAATTCCAAGCGGTAGCTGTGATTTCTTCGGCTCTTCACACCACAAGACACTTTGGAAGAGAGAACTATGATACGCTGATCACCAAGGCGGCCCAGCATGGTAGTAAGTTGTTGCGGAAGCCGGATCAGTGTCGGGCGGTTTATCTAGCCAGTCACTTGTGGTGGGCAACTCCGAACGTGGCGAACGGCGAGTCAGAGGAGAGTATTGACAAGGTATGTTTCTCACCAACCTATACGATTTTCCATAAACTTCATACTAACAAATTTCCAGCTCTACCGTGATGGTAAACGTGTTCTTGAATGTCTCCAGCGGGCTCTCAGAGTAGCAGATAGCTGCATGGAGTCAGCCTCCTCTCTGGAACTCTTCGTGGAGATCCTCGATCGCTATGTATACTACTATGACCAATCCAACGAGAGCGTAACAACCAAGTATCTCAACGGACTCATCGAGTTGATTCACAGCAACCTTGCCCAGGCCGTAGGCGAAAGTGCGCAGGTTGAGGGGGCCCGGAAGCATTTCTTGGCTACATTGGAAGGTATCAAAGGACGTGGTTATGAAGGCGTTGTTTTGTATCAGGAGTAAGCTCTTTTCTTTTTTGTTTTCTTAGTTAAGTAGTCCAGTGAGAAGTTGGTAATGATTGATGTATTATTGATTCCCTGTATGTCCCTATCTTTCTGATGATGTAAAACAAAACAAACGATATATTCATGTACTGTACACTTGTGGTTAGGCTTGCAAATCGAGAGTAGCCTCCTTGATGACCGCTGTTGTCCGGTCAATGGTCTTTTGTGCGCGGTCCCAGTTCTGATCGCCCACGGCGTCTCGGATCCACGGGAAGAACTCATTATTTGCGGGCTCATCGGGCCATAAACGGGGGCCATAGATGGAGTGTTTGAACTGTGTACGTTCAGCAAGCTGTGATTTGTTAGTATTCGTTTTAGGCGGCGGAAATGAAGAAAAGAAACTTACTCCGACTCCTCTTTGCATATCCAACAATAACGTCTCCACACGACCTAAGCGGTCATTGTAATCCAATCTTTGAGATCCGACAGCATTGCTTTCCCAATTACCACTTGCTAAGACGATGGCTTCCCAACTTTGTTCCCATTCACCGAGGGTCTTCGCAGCCGCTTTATAAGTTTCAACGGCAGAAAGCAAGTCTTTCAGGTTAAGTTTCTTTCCATCTGGCGTCCGCTCATCTACCCATTTCTTCAACTCATTCGTCCATGAGACCAGCGCAGTACCGAATGCTCCGGGGTCCATAGGGAGGACCCAACGGTCGGAGAGTTCAAGGGCGAGAAGACCGGCTACTTCGCACATGAGACGATGGTATGCGAAGCCTGGATCGCCGACTTTGTCAACCCAACTAAATGTGTTGTACGCGGAGTTAACAGGATACTTGTGGCCGGTAAACTTCAAATCAAGGACACTAGTTCCACCAATGTCACGGAATGGAACCCAGTCACCGTCCATGCCAACGGGCTCAATATGCGCCGCACGCGTCTCCCAGAGTTCCTTCAAAGTAACGTTATTAACGGGATCTTGGATATGGCCGAGGACACGAAGAAGAGCCTTATTAAACATGGGAGAGCCGAAAGCGTGAAGTTCAGTGCCTTCTACAGCAGCATCGAGGTTGATGTAGGCAAAGGCATTTTCACGGACATAGATTTCATGCTTCTCGACGAACTCGGTGGAGCCGGCAAGATTAAACTCTTTAGCATCCCAAGACATGAATTCGATAGTGCGTAAGGGTGACCAGCCGTCTAATCTCAAGGCACCGAGGATTCTGACCAACTCCAACATGACAGCCGTTCCGCTGTGAGGTCCTGAAGCACCAGAAGCCCAGGCATCCCGGTGGTTGCCAATAATGATGGATCTCTCGGTTTGCTCCGATCCCTCAATGCGTCCATACACATTATAAATCGTCTGCTTCTTAACTTCATCCTGTTCATTCCGTAAACGAACCACGGGCCCAGTTGAACTACCAGTCCACCAACCACCCTCGGCGTCAATATCCGGGATCGCACCTCTCCATTCCTTTGGAACTTCTTCGCCGACACCCTTGAGGTTCTGAATCAAGACCTTTGCATCTCTCCACGCCAAAGGCAAACTAGGAATCGTAGGTAAAGCCTCACTCTGTTTCGGATCGACACGAATAGCACCCTTGTCACTGGCCCATCCGGGAGTCAAGACATCACCGATAATCAGATTTCCATTGCTGACCGAAGTACGAGAGACAGCATCCGCCGGCATGTGTGGACCATTTTGCGAGTTTCCAGGAACAAAACCGTTGTCACCAGGGTCCGAGTAGATGAGAGCACCATGGCACCCGGCAAGTTCGGCGGCACGCACTTGGAGAGCGGGAGACTTAGATTTACCACCCGCGCGCATGAGACAGATGGCGCCCTGGGTAATTTTCTTTTCTGAGAGCCACTTGAAGTCTTCGCGGGTACCAAAGTTGCAGTATACCAAGTTTCCCATAGTAGTGCCGCCAAATGAGTGTCCATGAAAGACGTAAGTTTGATGACCTGCTGCAACCTTCTCATGCTCGTCCTCTTCCAACTTAGCAGTCCAAGAAACTGCCCCGCCATCCCCAAGAAGTTCAACTGAACGACCACCCTCTTTAGGGTAGTTGAGATACACATAGAATTCTTCTGTAGAGACCTCATCCAAACCAGCTTCCAGGAACTTCCGATGTAAATCCCGTGACAGTTCATAGTCACCCTCTGTTCCTGCCAAATGCGCATAACTCGTGAAATGCTGCACAGTATCTCTCATTTCTGACGGACTCAAATGCGTCTGCAGGTACATCCTGAGATGATCTGGACTGACGTGAACTCCACTCCCCATTTTCCTCGCTATTGACGTCAACAGGTCCGTTGAGAATATGAGATATATCACCGCTACCACAATCGCCGCCGCGGATGCTCTCGCGATTATGATGAAGAAGGTCTGAGTCTCAATCGGTGGCAACCACTGTAACCACCTTGGCCTCTCCCCTCTAGACGGCATACTATCCCCCCATGACTCGGGATCGTCTCCTCCAAAGCCCGGTATCCGCGGTAGTCGTGGAAATCTCCATCCCGTAGCCCACTCCGGAAGTTTAATCCGGCCTGGTAAATCGGTTAATCTCCGTCGCCACTCGCGCAGCATTTCCCGTCGACGCGCAGCAATCGTTTCTGAGTCGTCCACCTCCATTTCCTCCAATTCCCGCCGCACCTCTGTCATTTCATCGTCGGACCAGGTTTCTTCGTCGTCTGTTTCTACCGTAGGGGGCCGGTAACCGCGGTA
>JMSH01000132.1:4198-18316 GCA_000712465.1 Huntiella moniliformis | reverse complement strand
CGGCCGGCATTAGCCGGTGTGGGTGGGATGGAAGCGTCATCGAGAAGACTGTCAAGATCTGATGTGTCGGCTGGATGTTCGAAAAGAGTATTTGAAGCTGTTGCTTCTTCATATGACGGGATTGGAGGTACGGCGTCGTACCGGCCTAGATTGGCCATGGTCGTGTGTGTTTTTGGTTATGGCGTTGGTTGTGGGAGCCTAGGGCACCATAGATAGCTATGTGGAATATGTGATTGTGGCGCCTACAGCGTGGATGGCACGGAGAACAGGTAGAACGTATGAATCCAGTTGCGGAAGGTGTCCAAATGGCGTCTCGAAAATGTAGTAGCGAGTATGTCGTCTGTAATACAGAGTCTAGTCGTGGGTTTCTAATTCGAAGTCGAGCAAGTCGTATTCTAAAGTGTACAATGTATATACAAATGTAACATGTGAAGTCAGGGACAAATCAAGTCTTCGATGCGCTATGCCAGGTGTCCAAGCAAGCTTCCAATATCCGAGTAGGTAGGTATGTACGTATGTATATGTAATGGTCAAGTAGCAACCACCAAGAAGTCGCAAAAGTTGATATAAACCAAGTCAAGACAGGCCACTCGGTCCAATTACAGAATGATGACACGCAGTTTGTTTGGAGTCCCGCGCAAACCAAACAGAAATCGCCAAATCGAGAGTAGCCAGGAATCGCGGATGGATGAATAGTTCGCAAAAAGGAGTAGTCTGGATACAACAATCAAAAGTCAACAAACAACTAACGAAGGAAAAAAAAACTTGTAAAAATTAAAGAAAGGAAAAGGGTCTATCAACAACTCGTAACCACCAACGTAACGCATTGGAATGGCCGACGAATGTCACTTACGAAGAGCTCATTTTACCCATTTACCTTCCAACCGGGGACCCTCACAATCTCGCCGTCTATCCGCATGCTTGGCAACAACTCATTCGGGACCTCTCGGCTCACAATCTCTATCCGATACTGTCGGGAAACATATCTCCACTATACCACGAAACCACTGTTTTTCAGCATAGTCTAGCTGATTGATACATAAAAGTGGCTATGTCACTTCCCCTCAACAATCCATTAATGCAGTTATATCTCTCGACTTTCAAGTTGACAATAGGCCCATGCTTGCGCCTCATTAATACTTCGCTATCCCCTGCAATCAATTCAGGCACCACCACGGGCTTCGCGGGGTTGATGACCCTAATGTCAAAAGGGTCCTTCGACACGTGACTTGTGGAGATTTTCATCCTGCTTCGTGATGTCAATCCTGGACGACAATTGTGAATAGGTGACGGTTGGAATCACCAATTGCCCGCCCATTACAAGTTTGGGACATTCCCTGTGCATTTTTTTCTGGATAAACGAGCTTTCTTTGTTCAATCCATTCGTTAATAACCCCGAGAGACCCTGTTCCTCCGACCCCCACCACCCCGTTCGGCGCCGTATACACAAAATTACAATACCGGCATCATGACGTCTTTCCTCCCCACCCTCCGGGGCCTCACCACCCGCCTCGCCCGTCCCTTCCTCCCTTCAACCGCCATTCCATCTGTCAGCATGGCCCAAAGCGCCTCCTTCACCACCACTCCAGCCCCGCAAAAGAAGAAGACCAAGAGCCGCGGCAACCTCGACAAAGCCACCTTGGAAACCCTCTCCAAAATTTCTAACATCAAGACGGCTCTCTACGCGTACGCCCCGCCAACCCTCCGTATGGGACGTAACCGCTGGCTCCGCCATTGGACTATTCACCGTGCTTGGCAGTTGCACCAGCGTGCGAAGCGGACGGCCCGTCATAATGAGTTGATGCGCATGCAGCAGGGTATGAGTTTGGCCTGCGAGGAGTTACGAAAGACTGTGGGGCCAGCTGGGAAGGGTGAAGGCCATTTGTTCAGAGTGGCTATGATTAAGGAGAATGTTTGGAATACAGGATCAGTGCCGATTGAATATGCGCGGTTTCAGACGGAGACGCCGGGACGGACCCCTTGGGACCATGAGTGGAAGCGGTAAATGTTGGGAACTTTATCATGAGAAGGAAAGGAGATTTCACCAAGGTTGACACTGAAAATCAACCGTGAGCACTATTGTACAACACACACTATGTATTCTAGAACAAAAACTGGGCAGTCCGGTCCTCAGACCGATACGTCTATCCACCTGTATAACACACGACTTTGATTACCACCAAAAACACATCCCAAACACCAGTGACATGTTCAAATTATGATTCCACAAAATAGAAGCGTGAGAGCCGTTGTCACACATGTCCAAAACGGCCCCCGAGACACCGACTACAACCCACCGCAATATACCGAGGCAGTGAGGCATACTCAGGCTGTCCTACCGTCATATGCATACACTGGAAGCAACCGCATGCCAGCAAGCTTGTACTCCCAAGCCTGAAAATCAAGCACCAATTACCAGTGAAAGAATGGAAAGCCACCAAAGCAAACCACCAGGAACAATCCAAGATAGCCCCAAAGACCACACACAATGAGGCCGTGACATCTCAAAATCCCGTCGTGCTATCAGCCCACATCTATGTAGGCTTTGATCACGATCCTTTTGGCCGCAGCCATAGATCGTGTACCACCTCAAAGCACTATGCAGCATCCAGTGCTCCCTGATTTTCCGGTCTTGAGTAGAGCTGCTCTCGTAGCAGCCTCAAACACGTCGTCCACGCCCTCGCCCGTAAGACTGGAACACTCGAGATACCGCCGTGCTCCAATCTCCTTTGCTATCGCCTCACCCTGGTTAGTCTGTACAAAGGGGAGTGACCTTCTGCGTTGCTCTTCCCGGGCGACGGGGTCTTCGCGTAAATCCTTCTTCAACCCGACCAGAATGATTGGAACATCGGGACACAACCGACTAGCTTCTTCAAACCACTATATGCCCATGTTAGTCATCTCTCCCGTTGAAAGTGGCTATCATCAAAACTCACCTTGTGTGTAACGTTGTCTAGTGAATCTGGAGTGTCCACCGAAAATCCAATCAACAAAACATGGGCCTCAGCATAGGCCAATGGTCGTAATCTTTCGTAGTCTTCCTGACCAGCTGTATCCCACAACGCCAACTGCACTGACTTGCCATCTACTTTGCAGTCGGTGACGTAGTTCTCAAACACCGTAGGAATCTATACCATGGATTGTTAGTACATCGTTCGGTCAATCCAGCTCTCGCCAAGAGTCCTGGCGGGGTGGGTCTCGAAATAGTCCAATGTGGGTCGTGTAAACATACATAGCGCTAGAGAAAGAGTTAGTCAAGGCGATTTTTATGTCTACTGGATACCAAAACTTACGTCAGGGAAATAGCCAAGAGTAAACACGCTCAGAAGTGACGTCTTTCCACAGGCACCGTCACCAATGATCACCAACTTTCTGTACCATCGTCAGCTTATCGTCCCAAATCCAGGTCTCTCTATCCATGGTAGCCATAGCGACAGGTAGAAATCCATCTCGACTATTAAAATGCTGTAAATCCCGCAGGTTTGTGTGAGTTACCCACCTCCGAATTGAACCGTTTGCGTCGGCCATTTTTAATTTGGTTGAGTGTTTGTCGAGAATATGTTGTTTTTTGCAGTTCTATCTGCAGAGACAATCACACCCGAGGTCGAATGTCTATCAAGGGATAATGCGCACGGGGGGTCGAAGACAGACAGAAGCGCGCTGTTAACTATTGCGCCTGTGTAAATTTACACAAGACAATGATCGCGATTAAGGCCAAACTCAATATTAAGAAAGACCGCCGTCAATTGGATTGCGGCTGAGTCAAAAAATTATGCGCTTAAAGATTGTAGTCGGAATTATAGTCAAGAGATTCCGACCGATTTTGTATGCGATTCGGGATTGATGCTGTAGAAGGTTCCAATGTTTCGATTGGATTCAGGATGTCGCAGTGGCGGGCTTGTAGTGACCGAGGTTGTAGCGAAAGACGTCGTTATATGTGTAATGTGTGAGGTTTAAAAGACTATGTGCTTCTAGGCGGGTAGAGTTGCGACCTAGGGGTGGACAAAGTAATGCTTGGAAATGATGCAGGAACAGCAGTTCTAGGAATTAAAGTAACTTTCAGTAGTGTTAGAAGTTGGAGTGAGAAAGAGTTTGCTTTAATCGAGTGCTTTAAGGCGCTTTAAAGGTGTCCAAGGTAGCGATGCATGTAGTGAGATTTGCCCACGTACAGGAAGGAGCTTTGGGAACCACGGAAACGCAACTTGGCGATGAGCTGGCTGGCTTAAGGCCGGGATTCCCAGAGTCACTCCAGGGCTCTCAAGTGGGCTATGTAACCAAAATGGTATACATACAGGCGGGCCACTAGGGATCGACGTTTTCACTTGTGATAGTGTGTAGCAAACTAATGAACGACTTACAATAGATGTTTTTTTTATGTATTGGCGTAGATATCGGATGAGGTTGTTATTAACCAACGATGGCTCTCCTTATCGGTAAACCAAAGTGTGAACAAGAAATGTCAAGACTGAGGCGCTGCTGTACTTAAATGAAGCACACGGCATGGGGTGCAGAAAGGGTGTTGAAGGAGGCGACAAGGTCAGGCTGTCTGTAGTGACAAGGATTGAAGCGACAGGCGGTTGTTGGCAGGCTGTGTATTGGATGAAGCTCGGGTCGCAATAGCAATGATTCAATTATGTGGTGGTGATGCCGAACGTGAATGAGACTATAGCTTTGTATATAGCAACACAAAACGGTAGGTTTGACGAGGCTTGAGTCGTTATGGCCGTTTTAGTCGTCACACAGAAGGAAGTCGGACTGTGGGGAAAGCAGGTAACTACCGAAACAAATGTAATGGATGTATGGGAGAAACAAAAGGCAAGAGCTAGGTTCTTATATAATTATGAGGCTCTAAATGCTGGTATAAATGCCAGAGAAGACTGATTCCTAAGAACAAAAAGTCAACGAGAAATGTATGTCAAAAGGGGGGACAACGAGTGGGGAAGAGCCGTGAATTTGTACAAAGACAAAAGGGAAAAAAGTTCAGGCCCAAGCCACCGGGAGCACACAAGTATAGACCCCGAGTTAAGTGACGTGATCCAATCGCAACCGGTCACGAACGTCTCCGACGATGAAGTTGTGTAGTACAGGGGCCGTAACAGGCGCAGAAAACCACAGTCGTATGGCAGGATCTACCACAGACAGGACCAAGCCACAGGCTCCAAGAGGTGTCGGTGTCCCAAGTTCGTGCGTTGATGGGGGGTATTACAAACCCGGGGGTGGTGTGTAATGATGTCAATATGGGCTTCCGGTGAGTTTGACTGGCTGTTGAGTTTGGCCTGGCGAGCTTTGGGGATGCAGATGGCGTTCCTGCAGCGCTCGTGGGGCTTTGACAAGGCCGCGACGGGAAAGGATGACGAGGATGTAGATAACCGGAAAGAAGGTGATATCACGAGTTAAAGACAATGACGAGGGCTCCTAAGAGAACACTCATGTACAAAGATCGGTGGCTATGTGGCGAGACTATGGTTCAAAGTTTGACATGACGGCGAATTCCACAGGTCCCGGGTTTATATATGTAGACAGTTTGAGAGTAGTCCGGTTGACCCATTGATTTCATCCACCTGACTAACGACAATCGTCGTCTCCCTTCTCTCGCCTCGTCTTCTCTCGTTTCCGCACGGCCATTACATCTTTACAGCCTCTATAGCCCTCTCATCATTCTCAATCCAAGTCAATCCCCACTCGCCAAAGCATGCGCCTCAAGAACCTCCTCCCTTCCTAGTAAACGGGGCCTCCCAACCGGGTCTAATACGAGCCTTTGGTCGGTATAAAGACTGTCCATGTTTCTATTTTAGAACGCCAAAGCGGTCCCCAGTGGAAAACTACTTGCCAATACTGTGACCACTTGGCTTCGTATCTTGATCATGGACGTCCTCCCTTGACCACGTCGGACCGGCGGATAGTGGAGGCTGCTGGCTCGAACGACTCGGGGCTGGAGGCCTTCACGGACATCTGCAGGTTCGGCGTTTTAGAGATGGGTCCGGGCTTACATACTGCAGATATGGAATCTGAGTGGTTCGTGGGGAAATTACAAAAACTTGTCACGAGAAAATAGACTTCGTAACGGGTATACTTGCTCTTCAGAGAAGTGCTATTTTTACAAAAGCTTAGCCCTATGGTATCGTACAGAAGGTATATACGTACGATGTCACGTGTGACATCATGTGATATGGGTTTGTTTATTTTAACCCTTGTATTGACCAGTCAAGAATGATGTCAGCTTAAGTAATTCGAGATAAAATGAACGTTTCATCTCCGTCCGGTTTACAATATCAATGACTCCAAGATTTTCATACTTTACTCCAACCCCACGTTTTTGACAGCTCGTATTACTGTACAAAGCTCGAGATGTCATGGCTATTCACACAAGACAACCCTCGTTAGCTTTACTCGCTTGTCAGCCAAGTCCGTGTTTGTTTCGTTTCTATTATGTTCGGATTTTATGGAGATAATTTGTTTGGTTTTGGGCTGAACAACGTCACGAACAAACCCCATGTGCGGAGTTTCGGTGCTTCTTGTTGGGTAACATGGAAGGTTAGCGAATATAAAGGAATGAAGTAGACATGGGATCCAGGACCTTTGTTTTATATCGAAGAGATGCCACTCACTTTTGCTGGTCGTTGAACTTTGGCAGATATATCACATACATGTCATGAAATTGATTTGAATATAGCGAGTGGATTCCACATATCAGGCTGATCGCAAACCACACCACTGGGCAATAATGACGAGGTCACATGTCACAAGTTGGCAGTATGGGCTAGGTTGAGATATATCCAAAAATGGCCAAAAGGGTGCATGTCAGGGCTACGTATCGGGGGTGTTGGATGACGCAGAAAAAAAACAACCCTCTCAGAAGCAAATTTAGGTGGTTGACAAAACCAATTGTTTTGCGGGTATGCAAATACATATGTAAACATGTCAATGTAGATCAGTGTGTACACAAATTGTATGTATATATCAAACTGGTGCCGCATATTGCAAACCTAAAGAAGGTCTCATCCCATTTTATTGGGTATGGTTCAGATAACACAGACGTCATTACGCCATATCTATCTATTGCCAAGGCACGGTGATCCATCCATCCTGTGATGCGTGTGTATGTATGTGCTCGGAACTTTCTTTCATCATTCCATTGTGCCAATTGTAGGTGTGTCGTCTCCTTTGACGTGGACCGACGTCTAGTTTCATGGTGTCACGGAACCAACCCACGCCTCATTTAAGGGTTTGCTGGTTTCGGAAAACATTTGATGCTCTTTTTTTTTCGTTTCGGGGAGAAGCGCCTGCCAGTGTTGAGCGCCTGGACACCCGCTGGGGTGTTTTGAAGTTTATGATGGCTGCTTTCGTCTGTGGCTGGCAGAGGACAGACTCGGGGCTGGAATGCTGAATGTCAAACAGGGCGGCCGAAGACAAATGGAACATTTAGGGACTTGGAGGAAACTTGATTGAGATGGCTTGTTTGGTGAACGATGTAGCAATCGGGATCGATTTTCCCGCAACCTGCACACCATTAAGATAGGACTGCACACCCATCTACTCACTGTAGTGCATACAGTTTAGCTCTCTTCAGCGGCTATATATGCTGTTAAGCGATCTGCATTGCTCCAACTTGCAGTCCCAAGCCACTATAACCAAGCCAGACTCAATTACCCACTTTTTTTTTTCAAGAAAGGCATCCACCAATTTTCAGCGCTGTGCCCACACTGGTGTAATGGGTCAGTCAGCACCCATTTCCACTGTATTACAGGCAACCTTGACATCACAGTTGGCTGAACCTTGCACCAATTCTATGGTCCACACCCTGTAAATCACAAACAGCCAATAGTCACCCACCTTGCGTCCGTCTTTCACACCAAGAGTTGTAATTTACAGATTCATCGGTCGAGCGCTACCTTTGTCGCCAGTTTAACGGCTGCTTGCTTCGTTTTCTAGTTTTAATTAACGGCTCAATCATCAGACAAGCAGAGACGCCCAACTGTCATTATCGCCGGTCGTTACTTTCTTCTCTTTTCATTGTCATCGTTAACCCGACATACCGTCCTACGACCACAACCGCACCAAACGCTGCAGGAATTCCACTTTTCTGCCTTGAGCGTGCATATATCCGTCATCGAAGAGTTTGGCCTGGTGTCCTGCTGTTCACGACCAATTCGCCACGCCAGCCGGACCCGCACGAGAAATAGAAAAGCCGTGGACTCTCGTCATCCTAACGGTCCGCTACTCAGCCTTCTGTCGGTCCATCAACCCAGTCTTTTTGCGATTGATCATCCAACCAGCCTAGTCTGTCTCGGTCAGAGGGTAGACGAAAAAAAAGATTGCGTCGGTCTTGGTACAATTACGAAATCAGACATCTTCCCGACTTGGAGAAGCAATAAACCACCCACATTCATAGTTTGACCGGAACACCCGCTTCTACGACTTTGACCTTTCAACTTCCACATATTCTGAGAAACACATATCACAACCTTCCCCGCTTACAATCTCGACTTGACGCATTACTGGATCGATTTGTGTAAGTCCAGCTAATACCGCAATTCGTGTAGCTTTCTGGACTTTCCGACCCACAGTCTGACATCCTCCGACCAACCAAATTTCGAGAATCAACCTCCTGTTCCCTCTTTTGATTTGTAAATTGCTTTCATCGCACTCCCTTCACCCCACCGGATGTCTGCGCTTTTATAACGGCTTCCCATACGCTACCCTTCAGGGCACGTCAATACGTCTTGCATTACCCGCCCCTCGGAGCACCGCACCAACAACTGGGGTTGCCTCTTATTCATCACATATTTTAGTCCTTCGAAATGGCAAACGACAAGCCATTGCCGCTGCGCACCCATCATATCCCCACCCGTGCCAGAATGACTGCGCATATCCCTTCCCGTCCGGCCCCGCCTCGGCCATCACCGCCTACTAATGGACCCTCGATTGCTGCTACCGTCAATGCTGTCCTCAATGCCGCTACAGGCACCGCTCCGAATTCCACAACCGCTGGAGGTGTTACTACGACCACGATAGCGCCAAAGATGCCCCGCAAGAGACCCCAGGGTAGTTCAGATTCCACATCCTCCGGCCCTCCGATCCAGCATTTGAGTCCGTTTTGTACACATAACGAAGGAACAATGCCTAACTGGGCCCACGGCGCCCCGTCCCGTTTCAATAATTTCCCGCCTCCTCGCAAGTCAAAGTTCTCTGCCGACCCGCCACGCCCCGAGCCAACTTCCGCCACTGACGCCAAGTCTCCGGTATCCGGTCCTAGTGAAGGTCAATCATCAGCTTCCAAGAAGAAAAAGAAGAACAAAAAGAAGAAACAGCAGGACCAAGAGCGGCCGAAAGAGACTCACTTATCTGATGACTACTGCTGTGGCGAGCCTCCAAGATATGGCAAGGAAGGACAAGACGCTATGATGGGCGAGGGGGACTTGTGGTCCAGCAACTTGGCCGAGGATCGGCAGCGGATCAAGGAATTCTGGCTTGGACTGGATGAAGACGAACGCAAGAACCTGGTGCGGCTGGAAAAAGAAACTGTTCTCAGAAAGATGCGAGAACAGCAGAAACAGACATGCGCCTGTGCGATTTGTGGTCGCAAGCGGAATGCTATCGAACGTGAGCTTGAGGATCTTTACGATAGTTATTACCGGGAGTTGGAGCAGTTTGCCCAGGACGGCCGGGCTTCACCCTTCTTAACGGATGCGGCCATGGCGACACCAAGCAAGCGGAATCCTGTGTCTGGTTCCTTTTCGCGGCCAAATAGGTCTTCAAGTAAGATGATTGAGCATGTGTCGGTTGACGGAACCACGGAAGACTACGACGACCCCGTAGGTGACGATGTCGACGATGAGGAGGACGATGATGAACCACACGTTTGCAGCGACGACGACGAGTGTTATGACGACTATCCGCCGTATCCTCATGCACCAGCCGGTTACGAATTACACCCACCATATGCGCGATCAGTACATACAGACGGCGATTACGAAGGTGATCCAGCCGATGGACACGGTATGTTTGATCCGAACTCAGATACTTTGGATTTTTGCCAACTGCCCTGTTGTTCGGAAGAACATTCCAAGAGCTGCTGTCTAACGTGTCCCCAACATTTTCCAGCCGATATATCAAAAATGTGTGCAGAGGGAGTGTTACATGGGCCTGGATTGGAACACCGGGGATATATAGAGTATTTCGACCAGCATGGTTCCAATGGGTCTAAGGCATTAAGTGAGGCTTTGCCAACGGGTAACAATTCAGGGTACTCGTATGGGCATCACAATCATATGGATTCGCACCATCATTTACATCCCCATGACCACGACCACGACCACGACCACGACCATGATCATGACCACGATCACGACCATGACCATGATCATGAGTACGACCACCGGCATCACCACCATCACGGCTACGACCACGGGTATCATGGCGAGCATGACCACGATCACGATCATGACCATGATGATGACGACGATGGTGATGATAGTAATGTTGGGGATTACGATGAGGGCGATCTTCACTACGATGGAGAAGTGGACGGCCTCGAGTCAGAATCTCGGAGTGCCCTACCTCCAGCAGAGAAGGTGGGCTTACAGTGGGAGTTTAGGATCGTTGTTGAATTTTGAGCTAACCACATTGTGTACAGGACCTTATTCGACAACAGGAGCGTATGGCAGAAGGCCGTCGCATGTTCCAAATATTTGCTGCAAGAATGTTCGAACAACGGGTTTTGAGTGCATACCGCAAACAACTCGCGGCCGAACGCTCAGCACGCCTTATGCAGGAGCTGGAAGCGGAGGAGCGCGAGCACAAGGAGAGAGAGGCGGCGCGAGCGTCCAAGCAGCAGCGAAAACGCGAGAAGGAACGAAACCGGAAACTTGCCATTGCTGAAGCCAAGACTGAGAAACAAAGACAAAAAGAAGAAGCCGAGGCACAACTCAAGAGTCAGAAGGCTGAGCAGTCCCGACGCAAGGCCGAGGAGAAACGGGCAGCCAAGGAGGAGCAGCGCAAGGCAAAGGAGTTGGAGAAGCAAAAGCGGGAGGAGGAGAGATTGCGGAGGGTAGCTGAGCAAGAGCGTAAGGCTAAGGAGCTCAAGGAAAAGGAGATTAAAGAAAGAGAGATTAAGGCGCGGGAGGAGAAGGAAGCACAAGAGCAGGAGGCCAAGGCTAAGTTGCTCCGTGAAGAAGCAGAAAGGGCGGAGAAAGCAGAGAAGGCCAAGAAGCAGCAAAAGGCAAAGGCTGTTGTTAAGGCTTCAGCAGTGCCCAAGACTGCTCAGGCTCCCAAGCAAGTTGCCAAGTCTGAGGAAAAGACAGTCTCTAGCTCATCCAACAAAACAGCCAAGGCGCCGAGAATTGTGACTACGGCTATGCCAGTCCAGCCTTCAGTTCCTGCTTCTGCTGTGAGCCCTTGGGCTGGAAATGCCATGCCGACTCCTAATTCTGCCGCTAGCAAGTCTGCAGTGCCGCAATCGTTTCACGATCTTTTGTCTCAGGGCGGTACTCCTACATCAAGCTTTGCTTCACCTCATGTCTCTGCTACAGTTCCGATGGGTTCAGATGGGCGGATGGTTTCTGGACAAACGCGGGCCCGCGCTATGTCCAATGTGAACGCAGATACGTCTTCTTCTACCGCGCCGTCTGGTTCCCAGGCCAGTGGTGGCCCTAGCCAGAATGCGTCCCCGTTGGTTGGATCTTCACTTCAGACAAGCCCGAGCCCTTCTACTGTGACACACAATGCCCCGGTGTCTGTCCCTCCTCCTTTCCTTGGAAACAATGGGTGCCATGTGCAGGATCTTTCGCCCAACTCGAAGTCTGGGTTTGGATTGAGAAATGGGTTGACGGGTGATGTACAGGGTATGGTGGGTCGTCTTCAAGTGTCGGCACCTCCCGGTCTCGCTGCCCCATCTATGCCACCTGGTTTCCACAACATGGGTCGCCCAATGCCGGATATGTACGGGCGTTATCCTGGTGGTGATGCGGCTCCAATGTCTGCCCCTCCTGGTTTCGGTGTGCCTCAACTCAAGTCATATGCCACGGCGCCTCCAGGTCTTTCTGGTATGGGGAAGCCATATGACGGGTTGCATAACCAGGCTATGGGAGGGCCATTTAGTCTTGGTAACGGCGAAGTCTCAGCTCCATCTCCATTCGGTGGTCATGGTCGTCAGTTGTCAAGTGGGTCTCATGATTTCACGATGCCATTGCCTAGACCGAACCCAATCGGTAGACCAGGGTCGATATCACGAGCTTCTACTTTGCCGAATGGCAACGTTCGGTCAGCTGCCGGTTTCACAGCTGAGTCTGAGGAACCGAGTGAACATCTAGGTAGCAGTGCTCTTCTTTCTGACGCTCAACCTGATATTCCAGACCCGGTTTTGGGTATTCTCCCTGGTCACCCTGTTCGCAGCCGTGTTGGATCTGTAGCTATTGGGTCTATTTCTTCTATGGGTTCTTTACCTCCATCTATGTCTATTTCTACGGGACCAGCCATGGGTCCTACCCGTCTCCGGACATCGTTCTCGGCCTCACCTTTTGGTGATGGGTCGGGAAGTATTTTCCCTATGGGTAGCTATGGGCAGTGGACTCCAAACCAACTGAGTGCTTCCAGTTCCTTTACTCCAAATGCGGGGATTTGGAACTCGCCAGTTAACGGACCGGGTATGTCTCATGGAGGTGTTAATGGGCCTGTTGGCAATGGCTCTCCTGGTATGCGCAGACCATCAATGTCTCCAGTATCTCTTCGCAAGCTTCTTACGACTGCGTATATGAAGTGTCAGGAAGAAGGTAGCCGGCAAGTCAGCGGGTACTTTACGTACTCTGACGTTAAACGGCAGGTTGATCACCTAGCTGGGTATACAGTTGCTGACGATGAAGTCATGGTGGTTACCGAGACATTGGGAAATCCTATGAATGGTGGTGGCACTTTTGACTGCAAGATGATGAATGGACTGATGGTTATTCGTTGGGACCCGCCCATGGAATATGTGATTCAGAAGTTTCACGGCGGTTACGGAGGACCAGCAGCACCTACACGGGGAATGAGTGTCGGTGAAGTTGAAGGACTGGCTGGAATTGTTGGTCAGGGTATAGGCAGAGTTTAGTTGCTGATGTACATAGTTTCTGTTGAATTTCACATGTCAACAAGTTTTTTTTTTGTCAATGGGTTATTGATCTTAGAGTACATGTCACAGTGAATGTATGTATAACAGATAGATGATGTGGAATAAAAAATCAAACAATTTAAATGCTAAATGTGCGAGTCAATCTAACTAAGTTGGTCTCATACTATGACCCTAATATAACCCCAATTGTAAATTTGTAGTGGCCCCCTTTTTTTCTTGCTAGATCTGCAAAAAGGCAAGGTGGGATCAAAGTGATGACGACGCCCAACAGAAGTAGGGGGCGGAGTTAAATAATAGAAAAGGAAAAGAAAAAGAAGATATCTAAGGGAATATAAGGAAAAAGAAAAACAAAATAGACCAAGGCCGGGTGATACAAAAAGAAAAAGGAAAAAGAAGAGTAGTCGTTGACGTCATAACACAGTGTAACTAATATCATGGTTATGACATTATGTATGTACACATGTGTATGTTTTTTTTGTGTGTAACAGGAGGACGGTGTTAATTCAAAGTATGTATATGTAAAGGAACGAAAGAAGAGAACAAAACAAGAAGAGGAAAACTCTTAATGTTGGTCCTGGAATGGGTTGGGCTGTCCACCAGTCATCAAAGGTTGGGCATCAGCCTTCTTCTGGTCTCTAACAGCGGCCTTGGCAATAGCCTCAGCTTCCTGTCTAGCAGCAATCTTCTTATCATTTGCACGTTCCCGGCAGCAGTAGAAGCACATGAGAGCAACAGCAATAGTAATGAACGAGGCAAAGACAATAGCCACGATAATTCCAGCAGTGTCCATACTGTTATCGAGTTCCATGCAGCCGCCGGTTTCACAGAGCCATCCGTCACGGCAGGTAGCGGTGGAGAAAACGGACTTGGCACAGGACGAGGAGTAGTCTAGCGATGTGTATGTCACGCACACTTTGGATGTGTAGCTGGAAATGGTGGAGCAGGAAGCATCGTAGGAGGCGGAGTCTCGGGCGAATAGGTGGTTCATTGGCTCGGCGGCAAGATACTCG